>CATIWM010405891.1:0-27658 GCA_949671775.1 Mallotus repandus | reverse complement strand
TACAAGAATGGAATACAACAAACCAAAATATCGCAAGAGGAACTTTCACGAAGCTTACAAGGAAAGCTGAGGACATACTCAATGAAAATTACATCAAATCCCAAAAACTCAAGGTAACAACTCAAAACCTTCTTATATACTTAAAATAATTACTTTATATTTATAAATAAAATACATAGCATATTATAATTTGATTCTAAAGTTACTGTTGTTGTGTATATATTGAATTGCTGCTATTGTTCTACATCAACTATTTGATCTTGTTGTTTGACAAAACTATTATTATGTTCTTCTATAATACATGCACTTTTATATCTTTAAGTTTCATAAAATAGTATATAATAAGAATCTTATTAGTTTCTGATTAGTATACAACATACAAAAATGCAATAATATAACATTTCAATAATTTCAGGTGCAAAAAGCAAATGATCAATTGTACAGTGTCTGTATTAATGGAAAAACAGACATAGTACATTGAAATAGAAAACATGCACATGCAATAAGTTCCAACTTGACCAAATAACATGTGAACATGCATTAGCGGTATTGAGAGAGCTAAACCAAGAGTCATACACCTATTGCTCGCAATACGATAACAAAACAATGATGCTAGCAACGTATGAAGAAACAGTATACCCGCTGCCAATAAGAAGCATGTGGAATGTGCACTTGTGTTGCCTCTGAGAACCATAATTCAACCAGGAAGACCGAAGAAAAGAAGACATAAAGCTGCATGGAAAAATAAAAGTGAACACAAATGCGGAACATATGGCTACTATGGACACAATAAGAAGACTTGCAGATACAAACCACAGAACACATGAGATTCAGAATAAATTTTTTATTTTTTCACATTTATACTTTGTTCAGTTTTTACAACATTACATACATTAATTGACATTTTTTAATTACCATATATAGTTTGTTTCAAATGCAAATTAAGATAGTTTATTGAAAAAATAGATAGAAGTATAAAATTGATATATAGTGTGTTTTATTTGCCAAAGAAGTATCAAATTCACATATGATTTGTTAAAAATCCAAAACAGGTATTCAATTATGCTTTCATACATATTAAATTTTGAATAATCTTCGTATCTATTCTGAATATTATTAGTATGTACACTATCGTAGATATATTAGCAAAAGAAAACAAAATTCTGAAAACTTATTACAATAAAATAAAATTAACTCCCTGTCTTTAACAAACTAAAATTAAAAAGAAATTGTAATAAAAAAAGTAAAATAATTAAAGTAAATGGACAACAACTTAAACATATTATAAAAAAGAATATTATTCGTATATTATGCATTGCTTATAAAATAAATTAATATACATCAATAAATAAGAACAACATAAAAACATAAAATATATAATTTCATTAAAAATAAAACCAATGTCAAACAACTAAACAAACTCGTACAACTTTAAAAAACTACACAAACAACATCCATAACCTACAAATATTCATGACAATAACGAAAACATAACATCACTATAAAATATACCAAATGAACATAAAAACAGATAACATAAATCAATTCCATTCTCAAAAAATATTCTTCTTCCCCTTCTCTCTTATTTTCAACCTTCCAGCATAGTCATATTCACTGTTAATGCAGTCACTTTGCTTCAACTTTTCAAATGAGTACAAGCTGACTGCATAACGACTCCTCATCTCCTCGATATTTAAATCAGCTGGAATATTCCTACCTTCAAGCAAGTACTCAATAAAAGACACCACAAAAGCTCCACAATCACTGCATAAAACCAAAAAAAAAAAAAAGAACTACAAACAAATAAAAAAAATTTAAAAAGAAAAAGAAACTTACTTGTTCTCCAATGTAGGCAGTTCATCAACCAAAGTAATTTCAAAAGGCTCACCCAATTCAATGGCAGAAGAACGGATATTAACATCAGATCAATGATCCCAAAAATTGACAACGTAAAAAAATAATGGCAGAAGAACACTGTAGCTTCTAACACAATATAGCACCGCTTTATTATACTTTGCACCTCTCAAAGAGTTATCGACATATGTGTGACAATCCTTAATATGCAACACTTCCAAAACCCAATGCTTCTCTTTACCAATATGGATAGGAAAGAAAGCATGATCAACGTCGAACCAAACTCTGTTGCACATCATAAAATACCCAAGAATGTACTCTGCCACAGCATGATCTACAACAAGTGTAAGATCTTCATTTTTGGCCAAATACCTCGAATAAAGACTTTGAATACATTGGTCAAATTGATTATCAGTTGTGGTAAAATTAAGATAAGAATCTTTGAAAATCTTTCCTTTCTTCCTTAAGTAATAAAATAACATATCAATATGTTGAAAACCAACAAAAAATAAAAACATCACTTATACATAAAAAACCAGAGTCTGTAAAAAAAGAATATTATCCAAATATTATGTGTATCTGTAACTGAAAAAGACTATTTGAAACAAAAAATAGTATATTATTCGAATATTAATGGTATCTGATAACATAAATAACATTCATAACTTATAAAATATCAAACTAAAAATCATAGCATATTGTTAAAATATAACAAACAAAAAGAACAAACAAAATACATAAAAATTAGGAAACTTACAGAAGATGATAGTGAACAACCATAATAATTCAAAACATGAAACTAAGTCTTTGAAGCAATAGTATCAACTCCAAATTTGAAAGCAGGAGTAATAAGATCATCATCATCGGAATACAACTTTTTCCTATAAAAACAAAATAAAAACTCAGTAAAGGTTATAAAAAAAATTACTAAAACAAAAACTTGAAAACACATACTTGTTTTTCTTCTTCAACCCAACATCAAGCCAAGAACCAAAATCACAACGGGTTTGAAAATCTATCAGATCATCAATATTTCTACGCAACGAACATAAATCCTTAACAACAGTTGGAACTTTCCTCTCCTTCTCTCCAATTTCTAATGAACCAAATTCATTTAAAAAGGGAGATTTCATAAAATATGTAGCTTTAATCTCCCTTTTAGTTGCAGCAGGTGTTTGAAAATCATTAGCATCATCTAAAACTTTCTTTTTACCCTAACATAAACAAATACATCATAATCAATAAATAATAATAATACAAAAAATAAAAAACCAAAAATACAATAACAAACAAAAATAAGATATTCATTAATAGAAACATATACATCATGATCACAAAATTCACTAATAGCTTTAATAGATGATTCAATAATGTCACAAACATCAACATCTATATCATCTTTCTCAACCTAACATAAATTAAACAATACATAAAATAGTATCAGATACGAAATATATTCAAATAATATACACATATCAGAATCCAAAAAAAAAACATATATCACAATCAATTAAACAGATTCATTTACATCATAATCCTTAGCAGCACCATCATGACTTGCTTTCTTCCTATCAGCATCATCACTCTTTTGTTCATCGCCAACTCTAGCATGAGAAGAACCAGAATATCCAACACCATCACCACCTTCACACACACCAAAAAAAAACCCACTAAAATTTCAATTTAAAAAGGAATTTAAACACAAAAGAAAAAAAAAAGAAACAAAAATCACCTCTAAAACCTAAAACTCCACCAGCAGTATCTCCATCACCATCTTTATCATCACTTCTTCTTCTTCTTCATTTTTTTTCCTTTGCCTTCTCAATAACCTATTAAAAAAATACCATAAAAATCTAAAAAAAAACACAACATAAAAAAAGTATATGATATGAATCTAAATGGTATATTATCATAATATAATATTTAATTAAATTCAAACATGCTTCAACATCAGCAAGATTCTCTGTAACAAAGTCAGTATCATCATCAGATTCTTCCTCACTGTTACCTTCTACTCTAAGACCCTCATAACTACCTTCCCCCCCACTTACATTCTTAGCCTGAAAAAAAAATATTTATAAAAATTAGAATATAATCATAATATATCCGTATATACCACTGAAAATTTAAAAAAAAAAATCACAACAAAATAACCATACCTCATCACCAGTAGCAACTCCTAGTTTATCCATAACTAACTTCAAACAAGAAAACACTTTGTCCAACTTAACAAAAACATCTTTCCTCAAAATAATAATCTCTTTTGCCAAATCATTTTGTTTTTAAATAATTTCTTTCAAATCAAAACCATAAACTCAAGAGCTTTGCCCCATATTTTCAACTGGTGGACCACCAACAAAATCATCACAAGATTCTTCAGTAGTAGATTTTCCTTTATTAAAAAAGCCACTCAACTTCGGCTTCTCTCTTTCCACAACAATTGGAGTAATATTTCACAACTTCAACTACAAAAAGAAAAAAAGTTATAAAATAAAAAAAAATAAACATAAACATAAAAAAAAGAAAAAGAATCACCTTAGCTACATATTTACTAAAGATATGGCGATACAACACCTTTAAACTTGGTGTTCTGTTACAAGTCTAATTCAAAATACGTGGCACGTAACCACAAGAAAAATTTGCAATCTCACCAATAACATAGGGGCAACACTCATAGAACCTGACTTGAAATGCATATAGAAATCCATCCAAACGATAAAACCACCCGTCATGCAATTTCTCGACCTTACCAACAAATCTTCCCTTAAGAGACTCCATAGTAACATCAAAAACATCCAAACCCCAGCAATAATTCTCAAACAAGCCCATAGCAACAAGGTCCACATTTTTTCTAGAAACTCTTATATTAATAAAAGAAGAAAACAGAAAAACCTCAATAAAGTACAAAACATAAATTTTAAACAGTCATCATTATTTTCCCATCTTTTTGCATTAAAGCAATCTTGAATTGACTGCTTAGTGATCCTACCCACACCAGCAAAATATTTCTCAATCAGAAAATTATCATTACAGTGAACACCAATATTATTTGAATCATGAACACAATTCAAACCACTAACGAAAGCAAATTCATCCAAACCAAATTTCATTCTAACGCCACAAATATCAAACCAAGACTCTCTGACACTTGACTGCCTCAATTCCCTTAACAATAAAGAGTGAATTAATTGACACTGTACTTCAAATTTTGGAAGATCGAGAAAACACCCAAAACATGTAGACTTGAACATAGCCAACTGTTCTTCATCAAGAGTTTCTTTAATGTTATCAATAACCTTAAAACTCAAACAACAACCCACTTTAGAACTGAAATAATCTTTGCGATGAATCAATGGCTCCCAATCCTACAAAAAAAAAAATATATATATATATATATATATATATATTAGAAAAAAACAGAAACAACAAAAAAATACGAATAATATGCAAAAAAAATTAAATAATATACAAAATATTTAAACAGTAACAACAAAAACCCTAAACATGAAAAATCAAATTTAAATAAAATACGAATAATATCCAAAAAATTTAATTAAAACGAATATACATACCTTCAAATCAACAATTTCAGAGGGCTCATTAATAGTAACTTTAGTCCTTTTCCTCAATCTTTCTTCAACATTTTCAGAATCCCTCTTTTTTTTAGAAGGGGATTTAGGTAAAACAAATTTGGATTTCCCTTTAGAACTAGATTTCATTTTCTTCTTAACACCCCCTTCCTCTTCCACTGTTGCTTCCATTTTCTTAAGCACATTTTCATCATCAACATTATCATCCCCTCCATGTTTATCTTTACCAAAAGATTTAGTAGAACCAGATTCAAGTTCTGATTTTTTTCCCTTTTTAACACTCTTGCAAACACTCTTTCTGCCCATTTCAACTTCAAACTCTTTTCCCTTTGCAAAATCACTATAAAAAATGAACAATTTTTTTTTAATTTTGAAGAAGCCAAGCGAGTCTCTACCATTTTATAACAGATATAAGAAACCATAAAAAAATAAAAAAAAAATGGCGTCGTTTAAAATTCCAACAAAAAACTGTAATAAAAAACTGTTTTAGCACGAACCCAAATCAATAGAAGAAGAATAGTGCAAAAATAAGAAAGAAAATGACATGAAATGGACAAAAACGAAAAAGAAGAGAAAAAGAGATAAAAATGGGCATGCATGAAAGAGAAACTTAAAACAGGATACGCTTGAAAACATAAAAAAGTATGCGCGTAATTAAAATAAAAGATTTTTTTTTTTTTACAAGCTAAAGTTCATTTTACAAGAAAGTCAAAAAAAAAAAAAAACCTTACGCGCCAAGCAAGGCCATAATAGCTCACGCGCTTCTTTTTAATTTTTTAAAATTTCTTTTATCGCTTCGGAACGGAAGAGAAGAAGAAGCAAGAAGCAGAAAGGGAAAAAAAAAAACAAAAGGAAATGAGAGAAGAAGTTATCAGCTCCGGCGGGACCATGGATCCTACTCCAGCTGCAAGGTTCCAGATCACTCCTCCTTAACCCTAACCCTAACCATACTGCATGCATTCATTCACTCTTGATCTCTAATTCTGCTTCTTCTTACCAGTATTTTAATTTCACTTCACTCTTTTCAAAATTAGGGTTTCTGAATTTATTTATTATCGAAAGCGAATTGTGATAATTTTTTTTTTTGTGTTGTTGCAGTTCTGCTGGAGCATCTTCACCTGCTGTTCCGGCGAATGTTTCGAAAGCAGCAGCGTCTGTATCTAATGTTGGCTCACAAGTACCTTGGACCTCAATGAGCACCAGTGCTGGTGGTTCTGTTCTTGGATCATCAAAGCCTTCGTGTAGACCGTGGGAACGAGGGGACTTGTTAAGACGGTTAGCTACTTTTAAACCATCCAATTGGTGTGGAAAACCTAAGGTAATTTTCGAAGTCTCTGAGGTCTCGAATTTTGATAATTATTTATTGTGTAGTTGGGCATTGAGAACCTGAGCTTTTAATTGATTAATTGCTAGTTGCTAGCTAAAAAGGGAATGAATTCCTGGTTCCTAGGCATTGCAGAGATTAAAAGCAAAAATTTACCTGCTTAGATAGTTAATTGATTGAGAATCAAATACCACGTTCTATTTCGTATAACATGGAGATTTTAAGAATGACAATTAAAAAGTTAGTTTGATGTAGTTTATTCTATCATAGGATCGTAAAAGTCATGCAGAATTTGTGGTAAAAGTTGTTCAGAATTTTCATCTTCTATGTAACAGTAGCTTCCTAAATGTTATTTCCTAGAAAATATGTGGAAACCACTTGAACTGTTTATGTTTTGGTCCAAACTATTTAAGTGGTGGCTTTAACTCACTTTTGTTTAGGGATTGCTTTGTAGAATTCTATAAAAGACGTTATGACTGGAGACCTGAAACAGCTGTCTTTGTAAATATGCTTTTTTTGTTTAGATGCAAAAATGTTAATTTCTTCCAGGATCACTTTTGAAATCCTCTCATAGGAGAAGTATAAATAGTTTTTCAAAGGAAGAGAAAATGATACTGCCCATAAATGCTATGAAGTTTAAGCACTGGTTTTACATTTAACTGGTTTCAAGGTTCTAAAGTTTAACCCTATAGTTTTATTGTATTTATAGACTTAGGTTATGGTTATGTCATCTGGTTATCCTTTCTCCAATTTCTTGCAGATTGCCAGTTCATTGGCTTGTGCACAGAGAGGTTGGATGAATGTTGATATTGATAAAGTTGTCTGCGAATCATGTGGTGCATGCCTGAGTTTTGTTTTGTTACCGTCCTGGACCCAATCTGAAGGTTAGCTATTTAAATTCCAGTTCGTTGAATCTATTGATCTTTCAGACAATGCGCTAAAATTCCCACAAGATTGTGTTCTGTATAATGACAAGTACAACATCAATATCAAGGGCCGTTATATGGGGGAAAATGTTGTGCCTATTTAACTACTGTAGTGTGGGTGTAAAACTAGATTAAGTGGTTAAATTGGTGAAAATGAGACTAGTTCTTTTTCTCACTTTGTAAAGCGCCGAGAGATGGATGATGTAAGTGATGATTATTAATATTTCTACTTATTCATGAAAAGTCTATTTAGTTATCAAGATAAATATCTTTTGCTCATTTAGTTAGGATTCTTCACAATTCCTTTTCTCTTATCTTTCTTTCTTTTGAAGTTGAAAGTGCTGGCGAAGCCTTTGCCAAACAGCTGGATGATGGCCACAAAGTCAGCTGTCCTTGGAGAGGAAACAGCTGCCCAGAAAGCTTGGTGCAGTTCCCTCCAACTCCCCTATCTGCTTTAATTGGGGGTTATAAAGACAGATGTGATGGACTCCTTCAGTTTCAATTCCTTCCTGTTGTTGCTACATCTGTGATTGAGCAGATGCGGGCTTCTCGGGGTCTAGTGGTTGATCGCTTTTTATCCCAGTCCCAGAATTTCACTTCTGGGGAAGTAGGCTTCAAGTCGGAGGGCATACCAGAACTTGAAACATCTAGAGATGGGGCCTTCTTTTTGTATTTGCGTGTAAGCCTAATTGATTCCTTTTCTATTGCAGCCACTGTGCTGAGTGATATATAACTTTACTTATCGTCTTCTTGCTTGTTCTCTGCTAATTGTTTATTCCGTCCTTTCTCTCAAAATATTTCCTTTGGCAGGCTCAAAAACTCATAAGTTTATGCGGATGGGAACCGCGATGGCTTCTAAATGTTCAGGACTGTGCAGAAAATTCAGCCCAATCAGCACGAAATGGTTCTTTTGGTCCTGCCCAGGCCCAAGTCCATCTTTCACATGATCCTGGTCCAAGTAATAAGGCACACTCTGCTTCAGCCAAAAAGGAATCAGGAAAGGACAAACTCTTAGCCGTGGAGTCAAGATGTGATTCCAGGTCACCCTTATTAGATTGTAGCTTATGTGGTGCTGCTGTCAGAATACTGGATTTCATGACTGTTCCTCGACCTGCTCGTTTTACTCCCAATAACATTGATATTCCTGATGCAAGCAAGAAAATGGGATTGACACGTGGAGGAAGTGCAGCCAGTGGAATTAGTGGTTGGGTTGCTGCTGATGATACAGAGAAAGAACATACGGAAGACCGTGATGAAGTGGCTACAACGGAGAAGGGTAAATTGCTGCAGAATGCGGAGGTTGATTTAAATCTCACTATGGCTGGGGGCTTACCTTTTACTCAGGCATACAGGGCAGCACTACCTGAAAGTGTTCATGATGTGGACATGGGAAGAGATTTAATGATTGGTCAACCTGCAGGCAGTGAGGTTGGTGACCGTGCAGCCTCATACGAATCACGAGGACCTAGTTCTCGTAAGCGTAGCCTGGAAATAGGTGTCAGCTCAGATGATAGGGCTCATTTGGCAATGCAGCCTGCTGATAGTGTCGAAGGAACTGTCATTGATCGCGATGGTGAGGAAGTCACTGATGGGGGGCAATTTTCTGCTGGACCCTCAAAGCGTGCCCGGGACTCAGATTTTTTTGATACAAATTGTTCACCTTATCAGAAGGACTCAGCTGGTGCTGGTCCTAGTCATTCAGTGGGTCTTGAAATTTATGGGGATGGAACCAGAGGTAATTTGTTTCGTCAAGGAAGTGACCAAGTTTTTGGAATTGCATCGGCTAGGGATTCAACGCGTGCATCTTCTGTCATTGCAATGGACACCATTGGCCACAGCGCAGATGATGATTCCATGGAAAGTGTTGAAAACTACCCTGGTGATATTGATGATGTTCATTTCCCTTCGTCCAGTACACATGGCAATCTGGACATGAATGAGACATCCGAACTGAATTATAGCAATCAAGCGCAGCAAAGCATTTGTTTCAGACCTGCTGCTGAAGTAGTTCCTGGGGAAATGGGTGTCAGTAGCACGAATGACGGTGAAGAAATTTTCAATGCTGAAACAGCAACAGCTCAGGCTCGGGAGGGTCTTAGTTTTGGCATCAGTGGAGGTAGTGTGGGCATGTGTGCTAGTCATGAAGCTGAAATCCATGGGGCTGATGTTTCTGTCCATAGAGCAGAAAGTGTAGTTGGTGATGTAGAACCCAGAGTTGAAGATGTTGAAAATCAAGGTCAGACTGGTGAATCTGCGCCTGATCCTGGATTAATGGATGAGATTGTTCCTGATGAAATAATTAGGGAAGATGCTCATGGTGATAGCCAGGAGATGATGTCTCGATCCGTGGAAAGGGCTGATAGTGGTTCAAAGATAGATGGTTCTGCAAAGGCTGAATCTGTTGAAAGTGGCGAAAAGGTAGGCCAAAGCTGCAAGTTATCCTATGATAACAATGCCCATCCTTCTCTTTCCTGCAATGCAAATATGTATTCTGGCTATCAGACAACCAAGAAAGGGGTCAGCAAGGCTCGAAAATCATCCTCTACTAACAATTGTCCTTGCATAGAGTCAGATTATGCAGCTGCCAATGGGATAGGTAAGTTATGCATACTTTATTTTTTTCTTATGCTGCATCATTGTCTTGCTTGTTACTTCATTTGCTGGATATGTTCCTACATTGGATGGTTTATTATGAAGCAGATGTTTCATATGATTTCTGTTGCACCTATTGTTATTTTTGTCATGTGTCAAACTCTTAAAGAGTCTATGAGGATGGAATGTTTTTGAAAATTTTGAACTTTGAAGTTCCTGTCTCTCTCTCTCTCTCTCTCTCTCTCTCTTTTTCTTTCTCTCTCTCTCTCTTTTTCTTTCTCTCTCTCTCCACATGTATGGTTGATGCGTAATCACAACACTTGGTTCTCAGGGCCCCCTAAAGGTGAAAGCAACTATGAAGAGCCTATAGAGTTCGATCCAATCATTCATCACAATCAGTTCTGCCCATGGGTGAATGGAAATGTTGCTGCTGCTGGCTGTAGTAGGCATAGCTCTGGCAATAATGCTGATACTGCTGCACTTTGTGGGTGGCAGTTGACACTGGATGCTTTAGATGCATTGCGGTCACTGGGGCATATTCCAATTCAGGCAGTACAGTCTGAGTCAGCAGCATCATTGTACAAGGTCAATTTTCTCTTTTCTTAACTTCATTTTTTTCTCTTTAGCAGAAAATGAGGATTTGTTTTGGATATCCGTGTTTATATTCGTTCTTTATTACTTTCAATTAGCACATAACTGGTAATTACCATTACATCTCAAATGCTTGCTTGCCAATTCTGTTTCTTCCCCTTTTAGTATCTTTTCCTATCTTGAAGAGATTTGCTTAGATCCTTTGCTTGTTGACTTAACATGTATGTTATCTTGACTTTTATCACACAGGATGACCATCAAACTCCTGGTCAAAAGCTCCTTCGACGGCATTCTATGAGCAGAAGCCATGGGCAGCATTGATATTTAACAAGAATTGCAAAGGTACTTGCAATTATTAATAAGATCATTTTGATTTGTTAATTTTCCATGGTAATGCATCTTATGGGATATATCTGTTCTTGACTAGATTTAAGAGTTTGCTCTGTTATTGTAAATGAATTCAATAATGTTTGATGAATGGAGTTGGAACAAAAGGGAGAGGAAGGGAGAGACGCTCCTTTGATATTTCATTGAGTTTGAAAGAACAAACTTCGCGTGGATTTGGTGATAAAGCATATATATATAAGTAAAAAAAATTGGAAAGATAGTGACGTCTTATGGAATATGATAAGCTGGACTGATGAGCTGGTGTTATGTTATTGTGAAGGGAAAAGTACAGAACTGAAGGAAAAGAAAAAGGAAATAAACAATGCTGAGGATGGAACAAGCAGAAATTTAATTAGAAAATTTGGTCAGTCTTCCTTGTTTTTAGGTCAGGTTAACTGACCTGATCAAGCGAGAAGACCGTTCATCATGATCATGGATCTCTTATAAGATCCATATGTTTTGTGCCGTTCATTCTAAGAAAGCAATAAAATAATTGTGATCTTGTATTATCTCTCATGCCAACACCTGTATAGGATGAAACTGCACCAGTATTGGAAGTAAACACTGGCATCCAGCTTGTTAATTAGCTGAAGAGCTGCTGCTGCTGAAAGTTAAAGCAATCATTCTGTTTTTTCTCTGATTTTTTTTTCTCTTTTTAGCATTTGGTTAATTTATGTGTTATCGCAAATGCTTGAAATTCTGATTCATGCAGTGGAATAAGTTAAATACTTTTTCTTCATTGTTATTCCTACCACCTTACAGTTAACCATGTGATAGGGAACAAAATTTAATGGAGATCCTCTTGCTTTCTGTGGCTGCAATTTTAGTTTGCCCCTCTTTTGAAGGTCATGATGATAGTTGCAATTAAGGAGTTTAAAGAAGATGTTAGAAAGAGCACTTCCATTTTTATTGAAAAAGCTCTTTTCTCATTCTTATTTGATATTGCTTCTGAGTTGGTTATCCTGTTTAAAGGTCGTTGAAATATACGTTAGTATTTGTCAAAAGTTTGTGTTGATCATGTTGATTAATTTCTTATACTTAATTGCCATCTTTTATTTTCATGCCACTGTCGGGCGGTGATCTTTATTACCATTTTCTTGCCGTTTTTATGGTTCTTTTCCTTGCTGTTTTTGCTGCAAAAGATTGATGAAATTAACAAGGGCAATTTCGCTTGTAGTTTAGTAAAAATTTATTCGTTTTGGTGTCCATCTTTGTTTCCTCGATATGTTAGGATTCAAGCGATGTAGTCAGTTGCTTTCTATTGTTTTTTGGTTTTGTTTTTTTTTTTTTTTTTTCCCTTCTACTAGTTTCCTTCTGTATCAGAAGTTTTTGACGTGACCCTGCTAAAATGATTATCTTTGTCACTAATACCTAAACCTGTTGATTATCTTTGTCAAAATGATCTGTCCAATTTGTTGGGATCTCATTTATGTTGAAAGATGGAATGCTGATTAAGGTATGCATGCTTACAACTTAAAGATGGATGTTACGTGAAAAGCTGGGACGTATGCGCAAGATACGTTAAGAGTTAGGTTTTTATTTTATTTTTTACCATTTTTCTTTTGAAATAGAAGTTTTTGAGGTGACCATGTCAAAAAACAAAAAAAATTCATGATCTCGTTGTATATTGAAAAATGGGATGCCGAGTACGATGTGCTTGCTTGCACATAATGGATGCGGTCAATTTAATTTGATCTGAAAAGATTATAGAAATGTTCAAAGCTTACCTGAAAAGCAGCTATAAATTTTAAAGATCACACAAGGATGGTGTAATTAAGAAAACTGGCAGTAAGGAAGCAATCACGCTATTTAGGTGGTCTGTAAGCTGATGTAGAGAATCTCAGCCTAGAAGCCCAATTTCCACCTAAGAAAAATCCTTGCTATCCGTCTCTGGCCAATCACATTCAAATAATATGTCGTCGTGTCGTTTCTAAATGCTAATAAAACCCAAAGGGATAACAAAATTTTGGAAAAAGCATACACATCGCACAACAATGCCACTTGCAGCGGCAGCAACTGCTTTACGCTCTACTTTCTGCTTTTCTGCCCAGACACCATCAAATTCGCAACAGCAGCATCTTCCGTACAATTTATCAGCAAAGCCTGATAAAAGTCTCCTCCGCAAGCATCCTCTTTATACTCCACTCCAGACTAACATCTCCTTCCAAATCCAAGAAAAAATCTTATGCCTCGAAATCATGGGTGTTGACTCTGGCAAGGCATTATCTCAAAACCCTTCTCTCCACTCAGCCTCTCTTGATTCCATTCACTCTATTGTCTCTTTTCTCCTGTCCAAAGGCATTCGCCAGAAGGACTTGGCTAGGATCTTTGGCATGTGTCCTCAAATCCTCACCTCTAACATCAAAACTGAGCTCATACCAGTTTTTGACTTCCTACATTATGACCTTAAGGTCCCAGAAAATAACTTTAGAAGGGTCATTATTAAGTGTCCAAGACTGCTTATTTGCAGTGTTAGAGACCAGCTTAAACCATGCTTATTTTATCTCCAGAGACTTGGGTTTAAAGATTTGGGAGCTTTAGCTTATCAAGACTCAATTTTGTTGGTTTCTAATGTGGAGAACACTTTAATTCCTAAGTTGAGGCATTTGGAGAGCATAGGGTTTTCAAGGGAAGAGGCTATTGGTATGGTTTTAAGATGCCCATCGTTGTTTACTTTCAGCATTGAGAATAATTTTAAGCCAAAATTTGAGTATTTTATTGAGGAGATGAAAGGGAAGTTGGAAGAGTTAAAAGAGTTTCCTCAGTATTTTGCTTTTAGTTTGGAAAACAGGATTAAGCCAAGGTACATGGAGGTCATTGAAAGTGGGATTGAAGTACCTTTGCCAATTATGCTGAAGAGCACTGATGAGGAGTTCAAGGAGTCGCTAAGGCTGGGAGCTGGATAAGGCAGTGTATGGTGGGTTTCCATTTTCAGCGATTTGCAAATTTGAAATGTGTATTTTGTATAAACATATGCTTCATCAGAATTCTTTCAACATACAAATAAGAAGCCTAGGCAGATAAGAATTCCTTCTCTTCATTGTCATTTGTTATTTTGCTCCATTAATGTCTATTTTGAACAATTAATTAAGAACAATTGGTTTTGGAGGGATAGTGTTGACCTGAAAAATATGATATTGTACTAGCAGACATAACAACTGATGTCAATATGTAACATAATTCTTTCTCATCTTTATATTGTTTAGCTCTTAGCATGGGAAAAGAATATTATATAGCTAGAATCAAAACCAGTAATTATTCAGCTTCTATAGAATCAAAACACCCTATTTTCACTTTCAAAAACAGCAAGTTGCTGATTTAAGAATATGACTAAAACACCAGCTTCAACCCTTACATATCTCACAATCCTAGGCTAGCTTTATTATCTCCAAAACAAGGGTGAGCAATATAAATATAGGATGAGCAAAAGTATATATATGCTTCATCAGAACTCTTTCCACATACAAATAAGGAGCTGATTCAACTAAGAATTTTTTTTCTTTTGGGTGATTTTTTTTTTTATCCATTATTGTGAGTTTCAACAATTAATTAAGAACAAATGGTTTGGAGGGATAGTGTTGATTTCATATTGCAGAAGCAGACATAAACTACTGATGTCAATATATAACACTATCATTCTCGTTTTAAGCTGTTTAGCTATTAATTAGCATGGGAAAGGAATGCAAGCCACGCATTGGATTGGAGGGTAGACATACAAAATTTCTTGCATTAAACTTTACAACAAATTCATATTCTTGACATGTTTCAAAATCTACTTCATCCTTCAAGAATTCCAGCTACCTTGCCCCTGCTTTCAAACTTCTCAAAACTGATACAGAGTAACAGATCCTCAAGTCTCTACTAGTTAAAGAAATCTTGGGAGATGAATGCAGCCCAAGCATCCTGTACATCACAATTTTCAAAAGAGTTTCATCAACCGTCAACAGTTGTGTTATTTATTTATAGAGCGGCTTACTGCCACATCAAGAACTTACCTGGAGGATTGAAAATGCCTTTTCTGCAACATATTTCTGTGGGGTTGTAGCTCCTCTTTGCTGCAATTTGTCAGGATGGAGACATAACCTAGCTCTTTGATATGCCTTCTTTACATGTGAGCTTTCGATCAGGCTTGCTAGAGAAGTGGCATACCAGCCACTATTGGGCCATAGAATCTGAAACAATGTATTAATCATCTCCTGGTCTTAGTGAAGGAAAAAAATGGAACTTTAATAGCTAAGTTAAAGATCTCACATGATGTAGTGTTGAAAGTAGCAAGCGAATGTTGGTCTCTTTGCCGGATGACCACAACCGGATGTCTTCGTCCAATAGCTCCATCTCCGTCTGCACATTTTGCAGAAAAAAAAAAGATATATATCACTTATTGCAACAAAGCTAAGTCGACCAAAATTTTTGTTATATGCATGGTCTTCAGTGACTATTAGCCATTGAGAGCTTACATCTTTTTCTGATTGTTCTGTTTCTTCTTCACTTCTCCATTTCTTTAGCTCTTCTTCCTGCGAACATATAAGGAATTATGTTATTAATTCTCATTGCTTTCACTTGGTTACTCTGAGCTGAATTCTCACACAAGATGCATAATTACTATGGAATCCGTTCTAAGAATGTGCAGTAAAATTTCCTTTATTGTTTACCATGCACTTCACTAGGTTCTTGACATTACCGGCTTCTATAGAATAAAAAAAAACCCTATTTTCACTTTCAAAAGACAACGAGTTACCATGGGAAACTGCATCGTTTGGTGTCCATCCATTCCTTGCTCGTGAGAATTAGGCCTTTCTGAAAAAATTTCAAGAACAGAAGAAAGAATCCTTGTCATTTATCTGCAGAGTTTGCCAATGTGAAATTTCAGGTCAAACCATATACAAGTTAGCATATCACCTTCTGATTCAGGTGAGTGATCTTTCTTTTGCTCTCTGTCGAAACTGTGCGACTGAAACTTCTCTTTAGCCCATGCGATTGCTTCATCGATAGAAATTGCTTCGCTGGCTACTTCTCTGTGATCAGAATTTATCTCAATAACATAAGAACTCATAACTTCATCTTCATCCGGCTCCATTTCTTCTTCTTCTTCTTGTTGCATTGCATTGATCGGGGCAGCAACAGTTGCCTCTGGTTCTTGACAAAGTGAAGAGGCAGGCGATGAAGGGGAGTTGAGTTCTAAATCATCTACAGATACTTTGATGCTTCGGAATGAATTGGGTTCAATGCTAATAGTTTCTGGGGATGAGACCTGCCGTGAAACTTTAGCATAGGAGCTTCTGAAATTGTCATTGTACTCATTTTCAGTGTAATAAATATCAGCATAGGAAGGAGAATTGCTTGGAAAAGATGGTATCTCTTGTTTCCTTGTGTATTCTTCAGGTCTCATTGTGGTGGAGTTCCATCTACATGGCACATTGATTGGCCTGTAACAACAGCAACATCTAAGCTTTGTTCATTTTCCGGGATGCTAGGCATTAGTTACCAAAACAAGCTTAGCTATAGCTTACTATTGGCACAAAATTAAGGTACAATTACTTACGAGCTTTAGCTCAAACTCAAACTCAATGATTCTAAATTTGTTCTTGAAACCCTGAAATTATATATTATAAATTATAAATTAAGAGACTAAAATTATTTACCGAGTTATGAAATTATTTTAAAATTCTGAAATTATAAATTAAAGTATTTTGCTATTTTTAAAATAACAAGAATGCAAACGTGAAAGAAAAATATCATTAGATTTCTTTTTTTTTTTTTTCATTATTATGATTATTATTTTTACAAAAGTCGGTGGTATTTGGGTTGTTGAAGGTGAAAAATTATCAAGAAAACAAGGGAATCTTGAATGAAATAGCTTGTGGAGCCATATCTACCCTACAAGGCATGTGAACAATTATCATTGTTTTAAAAGCATCCTATCATAATGATATCCTAACAAATTGCATCACCATGCTCACTTTTTTTTTTTTTTGAACGAATTGTTGCTCACTTTTGCATTTCCCAAAATTAAAAGCTTTAATCCCTCTCATAATTTCACCTAATTTAACACTTACTGTAAGTAATTAATTAAAATTTGTTTACTTACAATGAATGTGACAACAGAATTTGTGATATAAAGATATTTGAACAATTATAATGAAATATGTATAAAAAGCTTTATATTATAAATCTTACGATAAGTGTAAGTAGCTAAGAATTTTCTTAATTAAAATTCTGCTTAGAATCCAATTAATCAAATAATGTTCATATATATATACAATTATTTCTTTCAATTAAAGGCTATAAGGTTTAAAAATTAACAATTGCAGGGGCAAAAATGTCAAATGGAAGTAAGTTAATTGAAAAACCGTTAAGAACGGAGCAGAACAGTTTACCGCTCTTTGATAATACCTGAGTTTGGAAGCAAAAGAAGACAATGCCTCATCACCGGAAACAGGACGCCGGTGAGGACTCAGCTCCTCGGAACTAAGCACCGACGAAGAATTAGACTTAGATTTAGCTTTTGAATTCGGTCGCGATCTCTCTCTCGACTTCCGTCCCTCTTCCCATCCAAAAACATCACTGTAAAATCCTTCACTTTTAGCTGGAATCCTAAAAGCCGGCAAGTTCCTACCACCGCCACTCTTCTTCTCCATTAATGTAGAGCCAAACTCCGACGGCGGGCGGAAAACCTCTTCATAAAAAGAAGTGGAGGACGTTCTCGTTGAAGATGATGATGATCTCTTGGCAGTAAAGTCGCTGGAGAATTTGCGTGATAGAACACTCCGCGGAGGCCCACCGAAGACGTCAGCGAAATCCTCCGGGTCTATAGCCTCCATGGAACGGCGTATATGGCCGGAAGTCGTATCTTCCATGGAACGACGCCGTGGAAGGTTTGCCATTCCCATCCTCATTCTCCAAGACTCGTCCATACTGTATATATATATATATATATTTTTTTTTGTTATAAGCTTATAGCTATAGAGAATGAGGATTATATATAAAAGCTAATAATAAATATATAAAAAAAAAGGTAGCAGCTTTTTTCGTTAATTTAATCGAGTTCGAGACCTCCTACTATAAAACAGACGTTGTTTTATAGAAATTCAGTGAAATTTTACGCTAGATCGACTTTTTAAATTAAAAAATATATAGAGTTAGTTAGTTTTTAAAATGTATAGAATTGATCAAATTTTGTTTTTAAACTTTTTGTTTTTTGAAAATGAATTGTAGCAGTTTTGTAATTTTTTGAAATGAGGAAAATGTTGTAATAATGCAAGGCAAGAGTGGGGGGTGAGTGTGTATTTATACAGTGAAATTGAATGTTATTATATAAGAGGTGATGCTGATGATGATGAACAGTGTAGATAAATGTGGGGTGGGAATAGGGAAAATCATCATGAAAGTTGGCACAACCATGCTTACCTGGAAAGATGTTTTTGGATGGAGGAAGGGATTTTAGTCCCCACAAGAAAAATATTATGTGATTTATTGCCTTTTTTGATATTATCAACCAGCATGTGTATATGATAATCTTTTTTTTTTCTATATATACATAAACATACGTACACTACCACCATTAAAATGTTTTAGCTACTTCTTGTTGTGTAATCTTACTTTGTTCTTTGCTAAAGGAAGAAAAGGGAAAGAAAAAATTGATAAAAGGTGCAAAATCTGAAAAAGCAAAAGAAACAATTTTTTCATTTGAAAATAAATTAATAATATAGAAAAATTTATCTACTTTCAAAAAATTGCTAGAAATATATAAAGTGTATAGCTAAAGGGTATATTATTTTTCGAGATTAAATATTTTCTAATTGTTTTGTTCCAAATAAAAATTAATATTCATGGGATTGTCATTTTTAAGTTTTATAAATTTAATTTTGTGGAATGTGACTTATTTTTCATTCAGCGATCAGTGAAAGATTAAAAAATTAAAATATATTATTGATTATTTTTTAAAATATAAGATTTAAGATTTGTCTTTTTCAAATGATAATAAAGTTTGAACTTTACGTAAAAATGTTTAAACTTTGAAATTAATTAATTAAGATGCCAAAACATTCATATCAATTGTACCATTAATCATTATTAATTTTAGTCTAACAAGTGAATTACAATATTAATTAATATCTAACCAATGTTACACACAAGAAGTTCTACTATTGAGCGGATGGTGATGAATAGAGAAAAGAAAGAAAGATGTTTTTGAAGGGATGTGATTAAAGTTGAAAAGGAAGTCAAGAAAGCAATTTCATGTCTTTTTTCTTTATCCGTTTTAGCTTTTATGCAATATCCTTTATTGCAAATGATAATTAGTGAAATAAATTTTTCTTAATCTTTTCACTAATTACATCATGCACACATTTCAGATATATATATAAAATCTTTTATCATACTCTAAAATGATTATTATTTTGTCTCATTGCATTCATTTAAAATTTTACAGGTTCTATGAGTTTTGGTCTAATAGTTGAACCTCCAACAAATATTACGATTAATTGGGGATTAAATTCCAACTTTTCGTCTTCAACTTGCCATAAAAAAAGTTCGACAGAGAAAAAAAAATGAACCTAATTTTATCATCTTAGAGTTCAAAAGGATATACATATATCAATATTTCACATTTTTTTCCAAGTTAACAAAGAAAATGATTATTGTACTAACTGCTAAATTTATGGATACACAAGTTAGGCTATTGCAAGTTGGTGAGTCTATGCATATTGTATTTTGCTATAAATGATAACTGGAATTGGGTGTCATCATATGCCCTCCACGGTCCATTTCCAAAGATAAGGGGAAAAAAATCTATATATAGAAGCATACATTTTTTTTTTTTTTGGTAATATAGATGTTATATTATCTAAATATCGATAAGCTATTTAATAGGGGTCCCCTTTTAAATCGACGACAATAAAAATCGAACTCTACATCTTAAAATGTTCTTAGAGATGAGTTATCATTTGACTACTCTCTCACTAATAGAAACATACACTTTTAATACAAGATAAAATGTATGCATCAGGCGAAATGAAGTGATGAAATTGAAGATATTAATGAAGCTAGTGAACAACAACCTAGTATGTATATGTTGATTTGCATTGCAACCTCAACTCAAGCACAAAAAAATATATGGCATGATGATGAGATTAGGTGTGAATTGAAAACAATTCAAAAAAGAATAAGAGCACAAGACAAAATGATGGCATATTCTCAGCTGCAAGCAACACGACAATGGGTAGATCAATCTGCATTATATATATCTATATCTATGTCAAGCCGCTAAAATCTGTTTGCTTCCTGCCATACTCCGCTGTATAATTGGCCCATGAATCTATGTCCTAGAACTGTCATTTGCTTTGTGTTTTTATGCACGTCCCTTCTTAACTAGTACTGCAAACAATAATAATTTGATTAATTAGCAAATAGATGTTAATTAATGTATTGAATCAGTTAATGGGAGTTAAAATTATATGTAATCAAGGAAAGAAAAATGTGTGAAAAGAGGAGATAAGAGGAAAGATATGGTTGATAAGTGAATAGGGGACAATGCATGGCCTAAACTAATTGTCAACAAAAGCTTTATGCCTCACACTTCTACTTTCCAACAAAGATAATCATCAATCTTTCAAGCAAAGATTATGATCAATCAACACACACACTAAGT
This sequence comes from Mallotus repandus, assembly GCA_949671775.1. Lineage (NCBI taxonomy): Eukaryota > Viridiplantae > Streptophyta > Magnoliopsida > Malpighiales > Euphorbiaceae > Mallotus > Mallotus repandus. Next base: position 6,745 of record CATIWM010405891.1, on the reverse strand, counting down.
CACTAATTCATGCCAAGAAGAAAAAAAAGTGAAAAATGGGGAAGAAAGTAATGGTGTCAAGGGAATATAAAATTAAGAAAATAGAGTGAGCATACCTCACTAATGATTACAGATTAAGAGGTAATCCAACATAAACATCTCTTAGCCTGTAAGGGTATTGTGGTCCATATAACAAACCCAAGGCAATATATGCAACTATGCTGCTTTATGTGGTGGCAGAGGGAACATGCTCAATTAAAAAAAAAAAAAACAGTATAAGAAAATTATGAAAAGATTAAAAAAATAATAATAGTAATTTTTTTGTGCTTTTTCTAGACTGTATTTTCTTTATTAATATGGGTCATATGACCAATACTTTGATGAATTGCACAATATAGGATAGTTTTTCTCTTTAAATCGATGATGATATAAATAAACCCTTCACTTCATAATGTTTTTTGAGAGAAATTATCATTTAATTATTTTCTCACTAGACTGCATTTTAATGGAGAGCAAATGTATACATATAAAAATATAAAAATACTTGCTCTATTCTTGCACTACATATAATAAGACATCCAGTCATTGAGTAGCTAAACTCAATTTTTTTTAGCAAGGAAAGTTAAAAAAATTAAACTCTTAACCTATTAATTCCATTAAACTATTCAACTTTTAGGAGCTAAATTTAGAATCAAACTTTAGATGGTAAATATATATAAGAACCAAACATAAGTTATTTTTTTAGAATAAGTGGGAGATAAGGGGAGGATGATCGAACTATAATCTCATCTCATAATATTGATCACCTGAGTCACTAGACTATAAAAGAATGATAGGACCAAAATTAAGTTATATTTATAATTTATTTGTTAATTAGATTAGGTAAATTTCTGTGCTTATTTTTTTTAAAAAAATTAATAAACAGTCATGACATATACATTCACGTTCAAAATAAATAATTTAAAAAATAAAACTATTCAACTTGAACTCAAATAATAAAATGGAGCGTGAATTCCATTTATTTATTCAACTGTAACTATTGGAATTTAATATATTATATGAATAATAATTCATAGAATATTGGACTGCCTACAATGGTAATGAATATCCATCCAAAAAAATTTCTCAAATGTTGATACATATTAATTATAATTTGATTTATTAAACCAATCATGTTCAAACAAGAATTCACAGCACCATGTTTTTGTCCAATTCAGGATTACAATATCTACCATGTCTCATATTAATTTACACTCATAATAAAAATAATTGAGCCAATCATTTTGAAAAGGATTTTAAAGGACTACATATGTTTTTATCCAATTATATATAGCACTACATGTCCTGTATATACGTATATATTTATATTAATTAAATTAAAATGATTGATCTAATCATTTTAAAAAATATATATCCCAAATTAGAAAGGCCCCCATGAACATAGAAGAATTGGATAGTAGATACTAGATATGTATTAGCCCAATAATGAAGGTCAAATAATAGATACATATATTTATATATAAAGTACATTGATAGTGAGATATGGGACTTGAATTTGGACCTTTGCCCATCGATAAAAGATTCATGTACACAGTACATAAAATGAAAACAAAAACATGCATTGGAACTTTGTTGAATTCAAGTCATCGTTCATATTCATGAAAACTAAAAGCAGTTGACAACTAGTTCCCTTTTTTTTTCCTTTGAAAAAGATGTGTGAGGAAGGTTTTAAGGAAGACATTAATATTCTGCCAAAATAATGGCATTACTTCGAAGCTTCTATTGTGTGAAATAATACCATATGAACGGTCTATAATAAAGAGCACTATATGTATACAATGAATCAATGCATATTATTGTTTGTGGAGTAGTACTTGTGCCCATATGATTTGTCAAAACTTTGAAGGCAGTCATAAAATTCATTTTTTTTATTCGATTAACTTGGATAGTTATAAGAGTTCCAACTAATTTAAAATATGAGTTGGGTAAAATTCTTTTAGTATAAAACTTGAATCCGCGATTTTATTTAAGAGAATTAAAATTTTTTAAACTAACACATATTGGTATAGAATTCATGTGTTACTACATAATTGATTCCACAATTCTTCCACCCTGCTAGGTATAAAAAGAAAGGAAAAATAGTGGCAAAGAACACGAAAAAAAAAATACAAATGACTACTGTCCGTTAATTAATTTGTTTGGTTTTTATTTGTAAGAACATTGATGACGAGCTTTGAAAATGACACCAACGTATTGAGGTTTCTGCTTACTGCTTATGATAATGAAATTACATTTTATGTGTATAAATGTTTCTAGATTTAGCTAGATCTAAATAAACGAATTTACCCAAAAATGTTATTTTCTTCCACTCATGTGGATAAAAAAAAAGAAAAAAAAATGCGTCTATATATATATATATAGTGCAAATGAACACGCAAACAAAAAGTGCAAATGACTATTATTCGTTAATTAATTTGTTTGGTTTTTATTTGTAAGAACATTGATGACGAGCTTTGAAGATGACACCAACGTATCTTGAGCTTTCTACTTACTGCTCATGATAATGAAATTACGTTCGATGTGTATACATGTTTCTAGATTTAGCTAGATATAAAATAAACGAATTTACCCTCAAAAATGTTATTTTCTTCCACTCATGTGGATGAAAAAAAAAGAAAAAAAAATCTGCGTGTATGTACATATAGTGCAAATGATGAAGATGACGCCAATGTATTTTGAAGTTTCTGCTTACTGCTCATGATAATGAAGTTACGTTCTATGTGTATACATGAGTGGAAGAAAAAAAAAAGAAAAAAAATGCGTGTATATATATATATATATATATCATGAGATGTGGATGCTGGATGCTAGTTAGAAATTAAATTAGTTAAAACATATATTATTACTAAAAAATCATGTTATATTAATGCTATCATAAAAAATGACAATATTAATTAGTAGGCTACTAAAATATGAGGCAATTGACCGTTTATAAACATAAATGTAATCAATTTATTATATTTAATATTTAAGAGTTTAATGAATTTCAAAACCTAGCTTCCTTTTTTTTTCAATTTTTCTCTTCTTTTTTTAGTCACTCATCTCTTTTCATCCCATTTTTAAGCCTAAAATCACCCCTCTATACCTCTTTTTATCAATTTTTCTTAAATAAGTGGTTATTACACATAAATCTGGGTTTTATTTTTTCTTTCGTAAATTCGTTGTCTTATTACAACGTTTGATTTTTTGTCGTTTTGTTATGACGTTTTATATTTTTCAACATTTTGTTGCAGCTTTTCATTTGTGCGTGGTCAATTCAAACAGGCAAAGTATATTCGATCTGCAGACAGAGACAATAAATTAAATTATGGTCGTCAGTATGTTACAGAACTGAAGTCATAGGTATTCTAGTTATTATAATATTATCAAATTTGTAGGCTTTGAACTGACTTATTATGCTATTAATTTGAGTGTTGTTTAATATTTTATAATTTTTAGCGAATTTATATATGTATTTCTATCAATATATTGCTAGTTTAATTCAATAAAATTATTTTTCTTTTCAAAAAACATAAACAAAATCATATAGTTATTATTGTTTTTTTTTTATATACTTCTTCCAAAAACAAGTGAGGAAGAAAAAAATTATAATTCTTGGCACAAATAAAATGAATTTGAAAGAAAAGATATACATGATAGCACACTCCTTAGCTAATACTTCTCTTGTATTCAACGTTTTTGTGTTTGGCAGGGGCAGGTCCCTCATACTCTTGATTATACACATGTTTAGTTTATTAATGCACACCTCTCTTCAATTCTATTCAGGTCCAACCGGATTACTCAGAATCTAACAACTTCTAAATATTAGAAATTCAGATAAAAAATAAAAAAAGCAGCAACTATTGTGTACTTTTCTATGAAATCAGAGCGTTATAATACACAATTTTTTGGGATGAAGTGGCTTATACCCTTACCATGGATGAAGGAGAGCATGGGGGAATGGGGTTTGAAACCATACTTTCAATTTTGAGTATCACTACTCATCTTGTCTATTTTGCTACACAAGGGGACATTAGAATACTCAATTTGAATGTAAGACAATCGGATTTTTTATTTTTCTCTTTGAAGAATTCTTGCATTGTGTTTTATTCATTTGATATATAATTGCACAGAAGAAAATATCCTGATGACTTCTAATGTATCAAAAGAGAGAAGAAAACACTCGACGAATTAAAATTAAATAACTTGCAACAAAAGAAAGTTAATAATTGTAATCAGCCAACACCGATGTTTCAACCTTTTGGTAATCAATCGTTGGGTCGGCCATAATGCAGACATGTTTGAAGGTTTTCATATGTGCGATACCCATTTCTTTTAACTTATTTATCTCTTCAAAAACCAAAAGCAAAATCAAGTAGAAAGCCTCAGACCCGCCATTTCTCTCATGCAAAGTTGCTCTCACCTTTATTCCTCTTTTTTCCTGGCTCCTTTACACTAGTGATTGGGCGAGTGAGCCAAACATGTATATATCTACGGTAACAATAATAATCAAACCAACGCATATATATATATATATATACATTGTACATATGCAAATATTTAAGAGGTGTTTGGTTCGTATTCCAGAATTAGAATTGACATAGAAAAAAGGAAAAGAGAATGAAAATTTGAAGAAGGTGTTTGGTTCTCCATAGGAATAATAATGAAAATCAAAATCAAATATCATTTAACAACTAAAATTTCTTTTATGAAAAAATATTTTTATAATTATTTTTTATATATGAAAATTAGCATTATAATTATTTTTATATATTAAAAATTAATATTATAATTATATATTATAAAATATTTTTAAAATATTTATTTATAAAAATGTTATTATAAAATTATAAATATTATTTACTTTTGATAAATATTTTTTATTTAAACATTTAATGCATATTTTTATTAATTTATATATTTTATTTATAAATTTTAAAAAATAAATGTTAATATTTAAATATTTGATCAATTTATAATTGATTTGACTTAATTTTCAAATGAATTAAAAGTCATTCCTTAAGAATAAAAGGGGAATAATGATTCCTATTAATAGAAAAATTACATTCTCATTCCCATATTAATTTTAGCCAATAAAATACTAGGAATCAGAATCAGTCCCACCCTTATTTTTACCAAACAAACAGATCCTAAGTATTATGTACATCATTAATTCAAATTTTTTTTTATAAAACTTACCCGTAATAATAAACTCGCAAAATGAATCTATTTGTTATAACAAAATTCGATGTTTCTAACTTTATTTCATCTGATTAATTGTTATTTAAATAAGTTATCTTTCATTTGCATGTTGATGGAGTTTTGAAAAATTCTAGCATCTTAACATATATATTGAAAGGCTCTTTAATAGAATTAATTAGGATTTTAAAGGAAATTAAAAGAAATTTAAAGGGAGTAATAAGAAATTTAAGAGATGAAGGAGTAGAAGTGATAGCACACAAAATTTATAGAGTTTGATTTCTTAATAAATTTATATTTCCACATAACTAATTCCAAATTCTTATTACTAAAATTGTGTACAACAAGGTATTTTATGGCTCGACACCAACCTTATAAAATGAATTTTATCGGCTCACTCAAAACCTTTTACCAAGTGTTTTCTAAACTCATACTTAAACCTTTTTCCAAGTATTTTTAAAGCTCACACTTAAACCTCTATATTTAATGTGTTTTTACAAGACACAACACCAACTTAATATTAATTGATCCTACTATCCACTTCTTAACCCAAAAAAGAGTAGATGTAAGAATCCTATCAATTAAACACACACCAAACTCTCACAACATAGGTAAATACAAACTCAACAAGAGTTCATTTACAAGAAATACATGTATAAAAAGAAATGTGAAAGAAATTAAATTTGGCTTAATGAATTTTCACAATAAATTTGTTTTAACAACTATCTAACTCTTCAAATGATGTCTTGAACTTGTATTTATAGTAGAGAGTGCAAAACTAAATGTTGGAGACTCAAAATTCATGCTTCACTGAACATCCTTCTCTCCATTAAATGTTCATTTACCTTTTTGCAGGATTTGACATGCTTAAGATTGTGAGGATGCATATCACAATTGTGAGGAACAAAAATGTAGTCGTTACTTGTATGCACTATACATTAGGAACTGCATAAGAGGGGGTCACAAGCATGCTCACAATCATGAGGATGCATATTACAATCGTAAGGAACAAAAATATAATCGTTGCTTATACGAACTAGCCATTAGAAGCTGCAGAAGGGAGGTCACGAGCATGCTCACAATTGTGATTAGGATCATGAGGAGGACTAACTTCATTTGTTTTTTAAGCTTTTGGAATCTTAAAATCGTGAAGAGATAATGATAATTGTGATGGGCTTCCTCACGATGGTGAGGAAGACTGTCCTTTTGAATATTGACTTCACTTAACTCCTTTAAGATCGTGATAATGCTCACGATCATGATGTCACTCGTAAGCATCATTGTTTTAAGGGAAAATTACATTTATCTCCCTGAGATTTGACCTAATTCCAACTCTCCTCCCTCTTGTTTGAAAATCAAACATTTGCATCCCTTAATTTTAATTCCGTCAACATTTAAGCCCCTCCGCTAACTTTTCCGTTAGGTTTTTTATATCAAAATACATTTACCTCCCTCAATTTATAAAAATAAAACAGTTTAATCCCTAAGTTCTAATAAAATAAAATAATTTAGTCCTTCAAATTTTTAA
>CATIWM010405888.1:0-19385 GCA_949671775.1 Mallotus repandus | reverse complement strand
TATTTTATTTATTATTTTCTGGATGTTTTTAGGTTGTTTTTCTATTTTTTTGTGGTTTTTCTTTTTTTATTTGTACAACATTTTTTTGGTTGTTTTATCGGTTGTTTTTTGTTTTTTGTTGATTCAACTTTATATCTTATGGGGTTATCTTACTGTGATTTTTTTTATTGTTTCTGGCTGTTTTCAAGGTTTTTAATTATTATTTTTCAAAATAACCATAAATTACCACAAAATAAGCTCACAAAAATGAAAATGAACCAAGAAAAAAATCAAAAAAAGTAACAAAAAGTAGCACAAAAAAACCATTGTTTTGGTAGTTATTTTTTGGGTTTTTTTGGTTCCTAATTGTTTTTCGGGTTGTTTGTGGTTCCTGGTTGTTTTCTAGTTTTGTTAGTTGTTATTATGGTTTTTAAGGTTTTTTTTTTTTGAAACAACCATGAAAAAAAACCCAGAAAATCACTACAAAACATGCTCAAAAAATTGAAAATGAACCAATAAAAAAACATTATAACAACCATTAAAATAACCCAAAAACCACAACAAAAATAAGCTCAAAAAACTGAAAATAAATTAAGAAAAATATCGAAAAAATAAACAAAAACAACCAAAAAACTAGAAAAATAATAAAAAATAAAAATCACATTAAAAGAAGCTCAAAAAAATGAAAATAAATTAAAAAAAATAAAAACATAACCAACAGAAAAAAGGAAAAGATATGAAAATAAGAAGAAAGAAAGAAGAATACCGTAATTTTGAAAAACCAATTCTATGTCTTTTAAAAAGATTGTGATTTTAAAAGAAATTTAGTCAACAGTAATTTTATAAATATTTTATTTTTTTAGTTATTTCTAAAAAAATTCCAAATATTTAAGAGCAAATAGAATGAAACTAGGGGCACAACTTGGTTTAAGGGTAGCGAGCCCATGGGCCCCCAAAGTTTCTAAAATCGAAAAAATTGTTCATAAAATTTAGTGTTAACACCCTCAGTTTTTGCATAGTTTTAGTTTAACCGATTATATTTTCATCTAAAAATCATCTTTGCTATTCTACAGACATTTATTTGTAGTTTCACACCAAAACAATTGTTGTTTTGATATCAGAGCCAAGAGGATAGTGATTTATACTGTGATTATTTTAATTTCTGACTCACGGCTTCTCATAGGTTTTACTGCAGAGACCACTTATGACCAAATGACTTAGTGCAACTCATTCCCTGTATGAAAGATGCTTAATATCTTAATACTACCCTCGTTTGACTTCATTTTGCAACAAATTCTTAACGCTACACATGTAATCATTTTCTTAAGCTATTCAAATATAGATTTAGCAAGTGATCTCGTTAAAATATATATCAACACATTGGACTTCCGACTAGTGATGCATAAAAAAACTTCCTCATATGCTTATGATTTTCTAATTAAATGAAAAATAACGATAGATGTCACTATTAATGACGTACAGTCATGAATTTGACCAAAATCACTTAAAAGAGCTCATTAACCAAATGGCTTGATTAACATTTTTTAATCCAATATAACGATTAAAGGGCTGTTATACAATAAATTATTTTAAAAATTATCTATGTGCCCCCTAAATACAATGGACAAATTCAACAAAAAGGGAAATTTTTTATGCAATTTGTTGTAGCTCGCAACTTTCACAATTCACAACACTGTTTTTTTTTTTTTCTTTTTAGGGATAAAGACATTTTTAGTGGTTAAACTTTTAAAAATTTAACAATTTAGTATGCTAACTTTTCATTATAACAATTAAGTATGCCAACCTTTAAAAAAATGACAATGAAGTGTATATGGTAGGTCACCAACATGTTGTCCTTTAACAAATGCACTATTTCAAAATTAAAAGACTTTATTGTCCCTAAATTTTAAAAAGTAAAATAATAATAATAATAATAATAATAATAAAATAGTTATTATTATTATAATTATTATTATTTAAAATAATTTTATTTTATTTTATTTATAATTTATCTTTTAGTTGTTTTTAGTTAATAAAAATTTATAAATTTTTTAATTTTCAAAAAAGTAAAAAATTAAATTTTTTGTCTATTTTTTTATTTCACTTTCTCTTTTTAATTTACTATTTTTAGCAAATTTAATAAAATTGAAATTTTAGTACATAATTGATGATGTAAATAATTTCTTTTGAGAAATATGTAATTTGTTGATTTCAAGAAAAATAAAATATTATTGTTTTTTGCCAAAAAAGGCAAATTTAAATCATTGTCATGGATAGTTTAGTCATTTCTTATGTAACCTGCTATATATACCTTTTTTTTTTACAGGTTGCAACACTTAATTGTCATAAAAATCTATAAAACACTAAATTATTAAATTTAAAAAGTTCAAACACCAAAAATATCTTTATTCCATTTTCTTTTTTCTTTCAAACCATTCTTAATTTTTTTTAGCAAAGAATGAAAAAATAGAGAACTTGCTCTTTAGATTGCTATTTTGTGTTTTTTTTTTTTTTTGGAAAAATGGATCGACTATTGGAATTTTTAAAACCCTAATTTCTTGAAATTAGATGTTCTTTCTTCGTTCTTATGGGTTTTCTTTATTTTCTCGCGCACTAGGGTTATGAATTTTATTAGTTTTGTGCTCTGTATGTTATATATACACATATATATTTTAGAGTTTTTCTTAGTGCATTGTGCTAATTCATTTGGAAAAAAATATATTCTCTATATGCAGGTTAATATCCAAAACCGGGGAAAAATTATGCCCCATTACCAATTCTTTTTTCGCCCTGATGATTTGTTTTGTGGGATTTCACATTGAGGTATAATCATGACTTATTTTTATGCTAATTTATTTTTTCTCCTTTTTCATTTTTCTTTTGCCCTGTTGTTTGTTTTCTCATTTTCTTTCAATCAATTAACAACAATTTCTAAACCTCAATTTTTCAGGTAAAAATGGAAGATGCAGGTACAAGCCTAGATTACTGGACAAGCCTAAGTAGCAGAAGAAAACATAGTGAACTGAAGATGAAGAAGAATGGCAGTTGCTGCTAATTAAAGTGGAGAGCTATTAATAGCATCAGCGTTAAGCAAGCACCTTTCATTGCATTCTGTAAGCTCCTTGAATTATGCGTTCTTATAGTCTACGAGTGCTTTTGCTGCAATTGCTTTGTTATTCAGTTATGATTCTTGATAGTTGATTGCTATGTTCCTCCATTAAAGTTAAGGCCTTTTGCTTGGGAAAGTCATGATTTTTATCTAATTTATTGTTTTGGATGCATTTGTTGTTAGGTGTTCTTATGGGTTTTCAATTTAACCTTGGATGCATAATGTTAATTGTTGGTGTAGATGGATTTTTGCTGCTCTAAAACAGAACAAAATGAGGGAAATAATCCATATGCTTAGTTAAGATTGAAATTTAGTTGAATTCATGGGTAGTCAAATAAATTTACATTTTCATATATTAATTTATTAATTATAACTTTTTTAATGCTTTAATTTCTTAATTGCCATATATATATATATATGCTTAGTTTTTTTTTTTGAAAAATAATTAAAATGCATTCAACACAAAGAAAGTCAGGGATAGAAACCCACTCTCGAAGATCAGACACAGAATGAGCTGCCTTTCCACACAAGTGGGCTGCTTCATTCACGGATCGCCTAACAAGTCTAATAGACACTTGTTCAAAGTGTTTTAATAAAAGACAAATATCATCAATAATTAAACCCAAATTGTCAATAGAAGAAGGATGCATAATATTCTGAACCACAAGCATTACATCTGATTCAATAACCACATAATCAAATCTGTTGTGTTTCAGCCATGATAACACTTCCTTGATAGCTATAGCTTCAGCCTCACGTGCAGTGAACAAACCTGAGATCTGCTTCAAGAGAGCTCTTTAGAAAACACCATCTTTTTTCTTCAAGACCAACCCAATACCCATGTGATGAGTACCAAAGCGAGCTGCATCTACATTTAGCTTCAAAAAACCCATTCCTGGTCTTGTCCATACAACATCCCCACGAAACGGTTGACTGCAATAAATTCTTTTAACTCGAAGCTATCTGCCATTGATACAAAAATTGGCATGCAAAATTCAGAAGCTTTCTGCCAGTAATTTTCTTCCCACGCCAAACCCAGTCGTTTCTTTGATTCCAAATACACCAACAGATAACAGCAAACATAATACGATCTTCGTGTGACAACGATGAAAGAAAGCAAAAAAACCACTACTGTTGTTTGATGATTATGATAGTAAACCTAAATTTTTGTTTCCCTCCAAGCAGCAATAATAATTGGGCAATAAAAGAACAAATGGACACTACTTTCATCTTGTGATTTGCACAAAGAACACAAACTATTTATTGGAACTTTACGAGCAACTAGAGCTTTATTCGTAGGCAAGCAGTTGGAACATACTCTCCACAAAAAATTCCTTATTTTCGCTGGGACTTGCAAGTGCCATAGAAGCAACCAATTGAAATTATATAAAGGAACTAACTCACCTCGAATAACTCGATAAGTACTTTTGACAGAGAATTTGCCATTTAGAGAAAATTGCCAATACCAAAAATCCTGAATAGCTCTGAATGATAAGGGAATGAGCAGAATGTGAACAGTGTAATCTTCGTTAAACATATCTCGAACTAAGCCCTCATCTCAAGCTTTGCAATCCACCCTTATAAGACTTGAAATTGTAGATTGTTTAAGACCCACATAAGAAGCAGTTGTCACCCGCTCATAATCTGAATTAGGAAGCTAAGGGTTAGACCAAATATTGTTAATGCTCCTATCTTTTTGTAACTGATATTTGTAATTTAAACTACACCAGTTCATTTTATCTTATCACCTCATAACAACTAACAACTTATATTTGTATCTTTGTATATATATATGTACCTGTACGTCAAAAGAAACATACAGTGAAAAAAAATGTATTTCTCTCATACACTCAGTTTTTACATGGTATCAGAGCGGTTGCTCTAATTTTTTTTTTCCTGTCTCCTTTTCTCACATTTTCTTTAGCTGTTCAATACTCAGTTTTGGACCTATGGCTAATCAACTCATTCCCATCTCAAATACGTCCACCCCTACCCTTACCTCTTCTTCGACTCACACCTTCTCCATCAAATTTAATGGCAAAAACTACCTAGCATGGCAGGCTCAATTCATTCTGCTTCTTCACTACCAGAATCTCTATGGCTTTATCGATGGTACGTCCATTGCTCCTTCATAAATGATTCCCTCAACAACAACTCCAGTCACCCAGATGCCAAATCCGGAATATGACCTCTGGTTCAAAAAATATCAATTGCTCCTATCTTGGATACTCTCCTCTCTCAATGAAGATATTTTCTCCTATATCATTAATCTCTCATCTTCCTTTGCTGTTTAGGAAGCACTAGCTCGTGCTTTTGGATCGGTTTCATAAAACCGCCAACTACAGCTCATTATTGAATTACAAGAGTTCAATAAAAATGATTTATCTATTTCAACCTATCTCCAACAAGCCAAAGCGTTGGCAGACGAACTTAGCACTGCTGGTCGCTCCCTTTCCTCTGCTGAGTTCAATGCGATTGTTCATCGTAACATTGGAAGCGAATTCCACAGCATCATCACCGCCCTGAATCTTTGTCCTGATCCAATACCATTCTACGAGCTTCATGCCCAACTTGTTGCCCATGAAATACTGCTTAAGGCCACCCAGGAACCACCACTTGCTCATGTTGCTATGCGCCACAAAATCAATGTAAAAAGTATAATTATGAACTAAAAATGCATAAAATGACAAATCTAATATTATTTTAAGTTATAATGCATTTTATACTTAAAATATGCTTTTAAACAATAAAAACTTATAATTCTAATAATTAAATGCAATTATATAGTTCTTAAAATATATCATTTTTAGCACTTATAACCATTTAATTAATTAAAAAACATTTATTGAAAGATGGCCTAGAAGTTAGAATTAAATGGATTTTTGCTACATAAATATAAGATATGTTGACACTAGAATTGCTATTAGGCACTGATATTTTTTATACGTACACTAGATCATTTGGAGTAATTATTATTTGTAATTTATTGTTATTATTATAAAATAATATTGATTTCATCCCCTAAAATTTTGTCCCTAAAATCAACTATCAATTGCTTTTATATTACTAAATTTAGAGACGGAATAATTTTTTTTTGTTGCTAAATTAGCAATGGAATTCTGATTTTGTTGCTAAATTAGCGATAGAATTATGATTATGTCACTAAGTTTAGCTATAGAATTTTTTATTCCGTTGCTAATTTAGTGACGGAATTCAGATTTTGTCACTAAGTTTAATGAGGGATTAGTTTCTTCCGTTGTTAAAAAATAGCAATGAGCATTTTAATGATGAAAAATTTCTATTGCTAAGGTAGTTAGCAATGGATTTTTAAATGATTAGCAACAAAAAATTCCATTGTTAAATCATCAGTTTCTTGTAGTGGGTGTTCCAAACCTTAGCAGCCGATGTTAAACCGATCAAATGGGGATATATTTCTTCAAATTGATGATAATAGCCAGGAGAAAAGTAATTGTTCCTTGTTAAAAAAAGAAGATATATTTAGGTTGGGTTCAAGTTGATTGGTGGTAGGATTGAGAATTTCTTTTAGAGGTGCAAAGGTAGTGCTATCAAGGATATCTTGAAGTTCATAGAAATTAAGAAGAGGTGTAAATTGCAATTTCTAAGGAATATAGTTTTTAGAAGTTAATTTGATTGAAAAAGATTGTTAGATTTGAATATGTATGATAGAAGAAGGTAGGGAAGGAGAAAGAATGGTGGTGGGAATGGTTGTAGAGAGAGACAAGGTACTAAAAGTTAAGATATTGAAGGTTGAAGATAAAGAAGATGTAACACCCCACTCCTACAGTACCTCACTAGAACTCTACGTCCAATGATGACACAGTAAAGAGGAGCATTACCTAGAGACAATTCGATAAAAATATCCATCTTGCATACTACTAAATATAAAATACAAAGTACATTACTAATAGATAATTAGATGGCAAGTAGTATATCCTTGTACTTAATCATCTCAAAATTACAACTCACCTGTTAGTTCTTAGATACATAAAAGTATTATCGGAAACAAATATGGGTTATTAGACAAATGGTGCAAAATAGTAAAAACACTGAATAGCTCAATAACCCTCTCGTAGGACCTCTATTTGAATTTGCATGTGCATCTACATCATGGCATGTAATATACTTCATTAGTGTCTCGGTCGTGGTCACCTCATAACCCATCATGGCTCATAGTACTGCCATATTGAATAGTTCTAGCTATACAAAACAAAATATACAACCTATACTGAAAAATATGAAAGAAAGACGAGTGTGAGTAATTTCGTAAGGAAATTACCTAGTGAGTATAACAATATCAAGGAGCACTCAAGGAATTAAACATAAATTAAAGATACGTAGTGTCAAAGATAAAAGAGTGCTCAACAATGCTAGAATGTTAGTTTTTAACAACAAGAATTTAGCGAGAGTGTTTAAATATCATCGCTAAAGCTATTACTTTTATATTTTTAATGTGAAATTTAAATTACCCTCGTTAAAGTGTTTAAAGAAAATAACCGTTTAGCAATAGGAAAATAATTTTCTAGCTATTGCAATATTGATCTCATAGTTATTTTTTTTGGCGCTAACGTTTTACTTTTTTTTCTGAAATCTAAAACCTTTCTAATGATAAAAAAAAGTTAGATAAAAAATTCTAAGCATTAACAAATTGATCCAACCCGCCAATGGAAAAAAAAATCCCATCTCAGCTACAAGTGCAAATTGTATCTTCTTTTCTGAAATCTCTCCATTTGAAAAATCTCGTGATTTCATATCTCTTTCGTAGCCTTTTTATTCTCGCCATGTATCTTCCTTCAAAAACCCTAAAGAAATCTAAAATTGTTGGGCGAGTTTTTCAGGGCAAGTCTCAGATCAGAGCTAAATCTTGTAATTTGTAGATTTCGCATTCAAATATTAATGAGTTAGATGAACTTATTTTTGTTTTTGTTTTTGTGGCTTTTAGGGTACTTTTGTTGATCAAGATACTCTGTTCTATAACAAGCAAGTGAAGCTTTTAAAATCGCGGAAGTTCACTCTTGAATTGGAACATCTGGTTCATTTTTATGTTTTTTTTTTGTTGCTTAAATTTAAAATTTTTTGTTATTTTTATCAGTTTATTTGGAATTGGAGGTCGTTTGGGTTAAAGGTTGAAGAATAAAACAAAATTTTTGTTTTTAGGGTTTAATTTTTAATTTATTTTTGTATTTTTGCATAAATGATGTGTGGGCTTGTTCTTCGGTAGGCGGATATAAGAAAAGTTGTTATTAGACCAGGGATTGCACATTAATTAACTGAGCTTCTGGGGTTTGAAGATGATGTTCTTATCAACTTCGTTATAGTCTCCTTGATGCTAAGGTAATGAAACTTCAAAAATTGATCTCCTTAGATTTTTTGTTTGAATGTGAGATGGCTCTATTTTTTGTGCATGTACTGATGTGATTTAGTGCATAGTTGCCTTTAGGAAATTGACTTAATTGGCATAGCAAACAAGCCATCTTAGTCCCAGATTTCAACTGAGCTAAGGATTGATGCTCTAGTCTCCTGGTCTATTTTTAGGATTATTTTTTTTTGTTTTTACAAATTTTGAATTCACTTAGGCTTTAGTTGTTTGAGTCGTATCACTTTCTAATTCAATTGCAGGAAGTGAATGGGAAGGATGTTCAAATATTGCTTACAGGATTCATGGAGAAAAACATTAGGAAGTTTATGATTTTCTCATTATTCACACGACTTTCTTTTTCAGTATTATATATAATTCTATCCTCTTTCAATTTTTGTCACATTTTGTCCTTTGGTTTTATCAGAACTAAGTCCTTTCTCTTACTTTACTGCTCTGCTTGCTTTCCTTTTGTGTACTTCTCTTATATATCTGGGTTCAGCTTCTTTTTGTTTAATTGATATGGCACCCATTTGTTCTCATTACTTGGGTTTAGCTTACAGGTTTGTTATAGCAATTAAAAAATGGATATTTGTTTATTTATGAGTTTTGAAATAGGATGATCAATTGATATGCAGGTACCAATCAAACAGCAAATTGAAGCAATTCAATGTCTACATGCACAACACTAGCTTCTCCCACGTTGTTTCTTCTCTAGTAAAAATAGAACAAAGGTTAAAACTAAACTTTTCTTATACTTTAGCAATGGAAATGGTGGCCATGTTGATGATTTAGCGAGCGTAGTTGGTGTAGGCTCTGCTATCCTTTTTAAGCATATCCATCCTTCCTCTTACAATGACTGGAAGTCCATAAGAAGGTAACATGAAATCAACCAACTAGAAATTATGTGATTGCATTGTTTATATTGTTCATGTTTATTTGAAGTTCTATGTTAAACATTATGCAGGTTCTTTTGGTTCATTTTACTTCATTGTTCCCCCGGTAAAGCAACTTTTTTTTAAAGAATCATGTTCTTGTTGCTTATGTATATATATACATATAGTAGTTGTTGCTAGATGTTGTACATGGTAGGTTGAGTTTGATGAGCTTGAAGGAAGTTCAATGGTTGCTGCTACTATATATCTTGCATGCTTCCTACTTGTCTGTGTGTCCATCTTTCTGTAAGTGCAGAATGCATATGCAATTATTTTGTCTATACAAATGATGAAAGTATTTTGCTTCTTAGTTGAGAAAGGGTATTATTGTTGCTCTGCTATTATTTGCTTTTACGTAGTAGTTTCATTTTCTGAGTTATTATTGTTGTATTTTTGGTTTTTACTGCTTGTTTGGACTGTTTTATTACTGTTGCTGGTGGTGGTGTTTAACCAACCCTCAAATTCAATTATTTTCTTTCTTTTCTTTTTTTAATGCTCTGAGGATCGTATTTAACAAGTTCGAACAATTGTGTCATTTCTTCTAATAATGACAACTGTATTATCTCCTGAAGTGATTCAGAGGCTACTCCTAATTATTTGGCCCTATTTTTATTTTATGTTCTTTGAGTTGTGAAATTTTATAACTTGTCTATTAATATAGGTTGTGGAGAGAGAGGATGAATCTAGTGGAAAACTATAAGGTATTGACTCTTACGAGATTGAAGGTAGTGAAAAAATAGTGAAAATACTTTAGAATCTCATTGAGTTTCAGTTTTCTTGTGTAAGCCTTGTTGAGCTCTTGCTATTTCTCTACTTTTTGAGTTTTAACTCTGTTATTTTGACAAGTACAAGTTTTATGTTTTGTAGTTTCTCTCTCTCTCTCTCTTTCTTTTTTCACTTTACTCTCATACACATACACAAGGTGATTATTGACATAATTTAATTTTCCATAGAACATTCAATTTGTTATTCCTTTTCTTGTAGCCTCACATATCAAGAGATGAAGCTGAAACTAGGATTTGGATAGGTTGATGACTAAAGATGCATAATTTGTTGCATTGTCGTTTTGATTATTTCTTAGACCTAATTTTTTTATCACCCTTATATCTCAGGGAGTTGGAATTCTCTTCTCTGGTATATCTATGTAAGATTCTTGTAGAAAAAAATGTCATCATCTTAACAATAGTTTATTTTTCTCCTGACAAGCATTGATTTTGATTTATTCTTTAAATCAGTGTGAGAACTTGCTTTGTTGAATTATAGTGAAACTGCCAGTCTATTAGCACTGACACATGTTGGCAACTGAAGGGTTGTCCAAATATCAGTACGGTTTATGATATTCTTTTCTGCTCTTGGTAAGCTATCTAACTCTCTCTGACACTCACTGTCAACTAAAAGTGTTTACAAATCTCAAGCTTTGTTTCACTGGAAAATTTGGTGTTGTCTTTGCTTCAATTCCAGCTTCAATTATTGCAGCTCTATTTTGCATTTTCTTTGCATATGTTGCTTAGTCCTTTCAAATCTTTATATTTGTCACAGTACACTTCAAGGTATAGGAGCTAGATGTGTATCAAATGAACAATCAATTAATCCCTATTAATTTCTAACAATTAACTTTTTGAATTGCTTGGTAAAGAAAACTAATTCATCTTTTTTGTGTCGTATTGTGGCAGTTCAACAACATGATAAATGTGCCATTTTCATCAGAACCTTTTGTTGCTGGCCTACTAGCATTCTTGCTAGATATTACACTGCTCCATAAAGACAGTGCAACAAAGAAAGACAGAAGCATGCACTAGGCTCAAATCATTCAAATCAAATACAAGAAGTGAAAAGTTTTATTCATTGCCTTTCAATCTCAACAAGTTCTTCCCTTTTGTCTGATGTGTTATAGGTTGTTGGAGATATAGATGGAGTAATCGGATATAGTCAGCCAGTTAGCATTGAATATGGTAGTTATTTTGGACAACATGAAAAAAAAAGATATGTTATTTATAGTCTTTTATTGATGAATCAATTGTTAATGTTCTTTACGCTTTTTAAATACTTATGTATACATTCACATGATTATTAATGACGGTAATGGGAAAATTGAAATCAATTTTAAATATTGTATACAGTTTTCTTATATATATGTTAAATGACTTAAATTGTGAATTGGTAGTAATAATTATATAACAGAACTTATTGTTATTACTTTAATAATAATTATAATAATAATATTATTATTATTATTAAATAGTGACTATTTTTAATGACATGAATATTTTCACTATTAAAATAAAATAATAACAATGGGCAATGCTTTCCTTTCAACGGGAGAAGCACTAACAACGAGCAACGACAAGATTTTTCCCATCGTTAAAAATGTTTAACGAGAGTAATGGAACTTTTAGCGAGGGTATTAACTCTTGTTAAACATCATTTTTCTTATAGTATAACAATCAATCGAATATCAAGGTTCAACATAATAAATAAAATAAAAAAAGAAAATATTATCTTAGCATTCTCATTCCAAAAATATAGGATTTATGTTTCAGTAATACAATTCAAGTACAATTCCATTCATCAATTAAATTCTACTTTCACAATCTTATTTTTGTATTTTTTTATTACATTAATTGTATTAATCAATATGAGTTTTGGGCATTAAAGCACAATAACTCTTGTCATAATTACGTCTAGACATGAAATATTAGTCATTATTTTGTATTTTCAAATAGTTTGACAGTACCATTATTATTAGCTCCTTCTTAGATTTACAACAAAATATGACTCTTTCTCATAGCACAATAACTTATAGCTCTTTCTCATAGCATAATAAAGTATAACTCCTTCTCGGAGTACAATAACTCATCACTCTTTCTCAGAGCACAACATCTCATAGCTCTTTCTCAAAGCAATTTAGAATCAGTATGCATATTTGTCAACCATATAAATTCACCCCAAAGGCATAATGAATTTATGCGCTGTCCCAAAGACAGTTTCTAATCCGTGTTAGCCAACATTATCCCACCTGAACACATATTTTCTCTAATCAAACACATATACTCTTACACAAACATCATATTATTATTAATTTGTATTATTGAATAATGTCTCATTATTCCCATATAACCTTGATTGTAATAAAATTAATAGTTCAAGGTTTCCCATATGACATTCTGTTACATTGTTGTATGTAAATATTATTGTAGTAAATTTAGTCTCAAATCAGAGACTTAAGAAATTCCAAAAATGTTTATTCTTTCTATAATCTATTAGTTTCTTTTAAGGGTAAATTACAAAAAAATTCACCACCTTTGGCACTTTTTTTTAATTTCAACATATCATTTTATTTTTAACAATGTCATTCATCAACTTTCTAATTTTAGCAATTCGAAGCACCGATAAACTCTTTAACAAAAATCAATAGGCATAACAGTCAAAGTTATCTTTAATTTTTTAAATAGGATCCATTTAAAGTCTAATGGACAAAATGGTGTGTGCTAAGATTTCAAAACATAATTTTAAATGGTTTTATCTATTCATTTGTTTTGGGAATTGAGCCATTTAAAATGGTACATTTTAAAATTTTAGGGTCTCATAAAATGTACTAATTTTGTATATTAGATCCTTTATGGGTCCCACAAAAAAAATAAAGACAATTCCAATTGATATGTTAGTTCCAATTAGAGAAACTTGCAATTAGTTTCGCACAAATAGGGTATGTATAGAAGAAATTACATCAAACTTTTCTTATCAAAATAAGGATGTGTTACAGGTTGCATAATATGTATCGCTCTATAATACCATCAAAAATGTAAAATTAGATATTTTGTATTTCTATTGAAGTTGTAGTGGATACATTTAAGTTTCTAAAAAATCAAAAATCACCTCAATTGGAGTTTGATAACTCAAGTTATGATATTTTGAAGTTAGCTATTCAAACTAGCCCCGTTGAGATGTCTATATTGATTTGAAATTAGTTTTACATCAATTGGATGTGAGTGAGAAGAAACATCAAAATCAATTTGGTTGGGTTGAGAAATCTACAGATTTTGTACAAAAACAAGTATGGCTTCAAATACCCAACAAAACAGCAGAATTTGGTTTATGCTATTTCTGACAAACTTTTAAAGGACATTTCAAAGTTTTCATTCACATAAAAATCATCTCAATTGGAGTAATAAAACTCAAGTCACAGTTCATGCAATATTACTGTTCATGGGTGCACAGAATTTCTGAAATTCCAATGATGCATCTTTTTGTTCCTAGATGAATTCTCAATAAGTATAAACCAATATTTATATATCTTTTACACAAATCATATTTAAACAACTAACTTCAGCAAGTAATTTTTGCAAGCATTAAATTACAAGATTTTTCAACTAAGCAAGAGTTCCAAGGCAACTTGAAACTCAACAAAGAATTGGAAAGAAGATGTTTACTCCCCCCAACAAAATTCTTATGATTTTAGGATTAAAAAGAAAGAAGAGTTCACTCACCAACAAAGGTATTCAATCAAAAAGATATTCAATTAAATAGAAATTAAGGAATCAATCTAAAGCAAAGAAGGGGAATTCCACTCACCAGCAAGAAGATAATCAATTAAACAAAAATTAAGAGACAAATCTAAAAGAAAAAAAAAAAGGAAGAAATCTTACTCGCCTTGCTAGAGCTCCTTCATCCCTTCCTCTCTATTCTCTCATCCTCCCACAACGCCCCCCCCCCCCCCCCCCTCTCTCTTCATTTTCTCTTTTTTGTTAAGTTATAAACTCAAATTGGAGATATTACTTTCCCTAAAGTGTAGTAATATAGTCCTCCTTCTTCCCCCATGATCTAGAGGAATTTCAGTGGAGTTGGAATATGTAGTGAAGTCAATAATAAGGTTGAGGTTTGAAGAGGGGGACGAATTGGATGAGGTGGATTGGGTGGGATCGGTTTGAATAGGTGGTTGGTTTGGAGATAAGGTGAAGTTTGAATGGGATAAAGTTGAAGGAGATGGAGATAAGGGAAAAGAGTGTGATTTGTTGGAGTAGAAGTAAATGACTGAGACCTACCATAAGCAAGAGTAGAAGGAACCTAAACCGTGAGCCAAGGAGTAGAGGTGGGAGCGGAAGTTTTATTGAAAGCAGGTTGATCATTAATGTTGTTTTATTGAAATAGAAAGAGTTGCTCATGAAAAACAACATGACGTGCAATGTACACTCGACCCGTTTTAATATCCAAACAAAAATGGCCACAATGATCGGGTGATTGACCAAAATAAACACACTGAGTACTACAAAAAGAAAATTTATGAGTGTTGTAAGGGCGAAGGTAAGGGTAGACAGCACATCCAAAGACTTTACATTGAGTGTAATCAACTTGTTTGTTATAAAGTAAAGTAAATAGGACTTGATTGTTTAAACTTGTACTCAGCATTTGGTTGATAGAGCGACTAGCAATGATGAATGCATAAGACCAGTATTTGAATGGAATGGAAGCATGTTCAAGAAGGGTTAGACTTGTATCAACAATGTGTCAAATTTTTCTCTCAGCCAAGCCGTTTTGTTCGTTAGTATATGGGCAAGCAAGGCGATGAATTATGCCTTTTTACTGGAGATGAGAATGGATTTTTTGGTATTCTCCACCCCAGTTAGAGTGCACAACTTTGATTTGGCAATTAAATTGAAGTTTGACATAATTTTCAAAATGGATAAACTTATGAAAGAAATCACTTTTATTTTTCAAAGGAAAAAGCCAACAAAAGCGAGAAAAATCATCAACAAAAATTAAGAAATATCTAAATCCTAAATTGCTAAGGACTGGGAAAGGTCCCCATACATCAATGTGAATAATATCAAACAATTTTCTACTTGAATGGTCCACGGATGCAAAGGGAAGCTTAGCCATTTTTCCTAAGCAACAAGAATGACATATGGTATATCGAGATGGCGAAGATGTAATTGGGAGATTATGTTTATTAATTAGATTTGAAACAACAGAAAGCCGAGGATAACCGAGTCTTGCATGCCACGTATCAAAAGGGACTTTTGTTTGAAGAAAAGCTTGAGGTTTGGGGGAAGAAAGTTCATAGAGTCTTTGACTACTCTTGCCTTGCAATAGGATGGCCTTGTTCTTCTTGTCCTTTACAAAAAAATGAGATGGGTGAAATTCACGGCGACGGCAGCCATCAACTGTATGGTTTGAATAACCACAGATTTGCCATTTTTGGCTAGGTGAATTATTGCAAAAGGAGTTAAAATGGGGACGAGCTGCTAGTGATTTAGGATAAGGAAGGACATGTGGTCGGTCGGATAGATAAATGAGCAGCAGGTGGTGTGGAGTAACTCTTGAGGAGAATTTCATGGGACAAAAGTTGGCTATATAGTTCTGAAAAAGAGACGGGTTCTTGTCAAAGATTTAGTGCCGAAACGATAGGATAAAATTCCATACCAATATTACAATATATGATCACGTTGAACTCTGAGGATGAGAGAGTTTTGCAGGCTGCTGCAAGTTCGTCTGATAATGCTTTTGCTTTTTGTAAGTAGGAGGCAATGTCCATGTCATGCTTTTTAAGTTCCTGAAGTTCAACATAAAGTTGAAGTTGGCAGTTCTGAGATACAGAACCAAAGGCACATTCAAGGGCACTCCATGCAGCAAAGGATGTAGTTGACGAAGGAGGAGGAGTGCCATCGATTAGACTGTTCATATTGTGAAAGTTAAGCAGTGGTACAAATTAGGTCTTCCAGGCCAAGAAATTTCGTGGTGAAAGTTTTACGGCGAAGGTGTAATTGACAGAAACAGAAGCAGAGGTAGGAGTTGTGGTAGGGATGATTTGTTTGGCCATGTTGAAGGCTCTGAAGGCTCTGGGTCATTGGATGGCAGAGCAACGTCGTTGGATGGCAGAGCAACGTTGTTGGATGGCAGAGCAGCGCAACTAGTGCTGAAAAAAAATTATTATGTGTTTTTGTAATGCTGAGGCTCTGATACCATGTGATGAGAGCTTAAGATATTGATTTCGTGTATATTCTGTTGAAGGTTACAGAGCCAATATATATACATATATACACCAACTAAGTATTATAGAAAATATTAAAAACTACAGAGTTGTAGCTGTAAGGACTATGAACCCATTTCTAACCATGTGCTAAGAACCCATTTCTAACCATGTGCTAAGAACCCATTTCTAACCATGTGCGTGCCCGTTGCTATGCCTGTCACTGTGTATATGCACATATTGTTGATAATATAAATATGTAATATAGATATGAGTCCATATCTTCATGCCTGCCACTATTATATCCTATTTTTGATCAGCTACGTTAACAAGCACCGTGCAAACAACAAGGTTTGTTTAGTTTTCTTCTTTGGTTGGTTTGTTTTTTTTTTTTTTTTTTTTTTTTGGCTTTCTTTGGAACTGATTTTGTAATTCTGTTGCTTAATTCTAGAGAGCAATTTTTTCATCACTTGAATTTTTCCCTCACATTATAATAAAATGAATTTTCTTATATAAAAAAAAAAAGTAGCCGTGCAACATAAATTTCTGTCACTTGAATAAAATACATCATGATTGGAGAGGCATTAACAAAATAATGCGTGGCTCTAACAGAACAATTTGGATAAGGAGAATAATGCGTCAAGACATTTCCTTTAATCACACTTAACAACTGATTCAAATATTTGATAAAAAAAAAAGTGCATGGTTCTAATATTTTACGATAAAGAACAAAAGTGGTTCTAATATTTCATGATAAAGAAAAAGTGATTCTTATACAAGAAAAAAAGAAAAAATTTAATTTCTTTTGATAAGAAAGGGGTTGTAAATATGTTACGCTGAAAAAAGAAAAATTGGGTCTAAGATTTTATGACTAAAAAAACCGGTTCTAATATTTTATTATAAAAAAAATAGTCTATTAATATCTATTGATTTAAGAAATAAAAAATTAGATTTCCTTAAATAAAATTTTATTTCAAATCTTATATATAAAAAAATAGATATTAGAAAAGTTTTACATCTTTATCAATCCATCCGACTCGAAAGTCTTATAGCTATTGGAGTGACATCGAATGAAAACTTTTTTAATAATCTAGTGCATAGAATTCGACAAGACTATGAAGTTTTAACACTTTATAACTATTTATTGTATTAGACCCGTTATCCAATTTGTAAATAATATATCAATTAATATTTTATACAATTTATTTTATCAAAGAGCAAATTACATTTTTTTTTCTTAAAATTTGATCATATTTACGCATATCTCTCTTTTATTTCAAAATCAAATTTTTGCCTCTCATAGTTTTTATTCTGTTAATATTAAGGATTTCCATTAGAGTTAGATCATTTTTTCCGTTAACTATTATATAAAAAAACTAAAATGTCCGTTCAAACAGTAAAAAAATTATAATTAATTGTAAAACACTGATAATATTTTAGTCCTTTATATTTATTAACATTAAATACATACATTCCCCACTTATATAATGATATGGTTCATAAAAAAATAATAAAAAATGAACCATATTATTAATATTTTATAGTTAATTATAGTTTTTTACTGTTTGAAATGATATTTTAGTATTTTTAGGTATCACTTAGCTAAAAGAAATGTGATATGGATAGATGAAGACAACAAAGTGTAATTAGACAAAAAAAAATTGTCATAAAAAAATTAAAAAACAATTCACAAATTTTTTATTCATATGATTTGTGATTTGTAAATTTAAATTAATTTGATATTTTATCCATATTTCAAATATTTTAATGATACATTTGATATGTTGTTCTTTTTCTTATAAATGTTTTTCAAATCAGAAACATTTTTTTAAATATTATAGATATTTTTTTGATATTATAATATATTGTTAAGAATATTATTAAAAAAAATTAAGTCATTATTTTTATATCGAAATCCTTCAATATTTGGCATATCAATAAAGCAAAGTGTGACTCTAACAAATGAATTTAGATAAGATTATTTACTTGTTTCACAGGCATCAAGATATATCCTTTGATCTTACTTAACAAGTTATTTTATGCTTACAAAAATAAAAGTGCATTATGATTCCAAAAAAAGCAAAAGTGGTTTATTATAAAAAAAAAAAAGGTTTTCCGAATACATTATGATTAAAAAAAAAAGCAAAAGTGGTTTATGATAAAAAAAAAAAAGGTTTTCCGAATACACTATGATTAAAAAAATAAGCAAAAGTGGTTTTAACATTTTATCATAAAGGAGAGTAGTAGTTAAGATATTGTGTAAAATTCATCTAGAATGCATTTTGATTAAAACTAATAGAAAATTAAATGTGCAAAAATAATTATTTTGGTCCTCAAATTGTTGAATGAGTTTTTTTAGAGACTAAAAACTTTTTTATTTGGATGTGATTTTCAAGCTGTCCTAGTCAAAATTGTGAAAATTACGTGAGAAATGTAAATTTGTATAGCATGTTTTGACAATAAAATCTCTCAAAATGATGTGGAAACATATTCACTACACTTGTCTTACACGCAATTTCTACTCAATCTTGACGAGGATAGCTCACATATTTAATACTAGAAGTTAGTAATTCAATTTCTCACAAAACGAGGTTAGTTAACGCTCTGCGAACCAAATAATTATTTTTTACACCTTTATTTTTATGTCAAATTTACATTTGGTCTCCTTTATTCCAATTCTCTCTTTTAATTTTTTACTATCAGCAAATTGTGAAAATTCTATTTTTATGTGGTGAGATTGGCTATATTGTGCTACGTGAATATTTGCTTTCTTCTTTTGTTACATTTGTTTTCGTTTTTTCTATGCTGAGAATGTAATTTTCTAAAGAAAACTGTATTCTCAACATAATTTGCAATTCTGAATGTTTTTTACGGACATTGTATTGTGAAATAAACATGTTTTAATCAAGTATGGTTGGTGAGTATAGTTGGTTGTTGAAAAGTTGTTATTTGTTGAATGTTGAATGTTGAATGTAGAATTTAATGTATGGTTAGGATTTAATTGTATTTGTTTATTTGAAT
>CATIWM010405765.1:0-23300 GCA_949671775.1 Mallotus repandus | reverse complement strand
TTTTTATTTTAATTAATTGGTTAGTAAATTAGGGTTTCATTTGGTAAATTCAATTAAAATTAATGTGGCTTTAGATTTTAATTAGGGTTTCATATGAAATTGGTTAGAATTAGGAAAACATGTTTTATTTTATTTAATTTTATGTTAATTTTTTATTTTATTTCTTTTTATCTATTTTGTTCATTTGTTTATTATTTTTAGTTCCTTTTATTTGTAGTTTAATTGGATTATACTTTTAAGGCCCATGATAATTTTAGTTAATTAGCCCGATCAATTAGATTTAGGTCCATTTAATTAATTAATAAGTCCATTAGCTTTCTAGGCTCAATTTGATAACCCTAATTAAAATCAATGGTGGTCGTATGTAATTTAGGTTGCATGTAAATTAAATTAGGGTTAGAAAATTACAGTGTATTTATTTTAATTTGTTATTTGTTTTATTTTATTTGTTTGGGCTTGTTTTATTTTATTTTATTCGTTTTGGGCGCCAAGCCCACGCTTAGGTTAAACTTATTAACAATAGGCTTTAAAATTGGTTTTAGGTTTTAATTAATTTTTAAAATTAATTTAGGCCCATTAGATTAATTTAGACTTAGGCCCACCTTTTTAATTAACAAAATTAACTTAGATTTAGTTCAACTCATTAATTCATTTCCATTTTCTTTTAAAATTGATAGACTTAGACTCATTTCTTTAGAATTAAAATTTGTAGATGTAAGCTGACCAATTAATTAACATGTAGGCACACCTTTAGTTCCATTTCATTTGTAAATAAAATGTGTAGAATTAGGTAACTTAAAATTAAAATCAATGTAGTTTAGACTTAGGGACGTTTTGCCTTGTATGAATGCATTTTTTATGTGTAATTTCATGACTAGTTTTCTTGGTGCTAGATGGATGTTCAATTAGGGTTTATATGAAATTGCATGTAATTAAAGAATAAGATAGTAATTCCTAAACTAATTCTAAATGAACACAAGATTAAAAGAAGTTGGTATTCTATTCCAAAAATTTCCCGGTTGTGGTGCTAATTGTCTTTCAGAGAATCAAGTTACCACCACCTTCGATTTATCCCAGTTATTACCCTGGGTGGTGACTCCTCTTCTCCACGCCATGTCTTTGTGATATGGTTAGTGTGTTCCCTGGAGCCCCGAGCTCAAACAATGTCGCGGTTGCTAAAATCTTGGACACGCGCTAAACTCTGCCGTTTACAGTGGTGACTCCACTAAGGATAAGAGATACTGATTCTACTTGTGTTCTTTAGAATTATTTTATTCTTCCATTCATTTTTGCATGTCCCTGCTAGCCGATGGCATTGGTTTATAGTCCCTTGATTCCACTAGCTTCATAGGATTGTAAATTAGCTAACCATCACTCTTAGCCTTAACTCGGTTCAAGAGAGATTATCGAGCTCATTTGACCATAGTCTATATCCCAAGTCCTAAATTAGGGTAGTCTTCTCTCGAGTTTACAAAGGATGTCAGGCCCCTCTAACCTTGGCCTCTAACTCAACTCTTAAAAGAGGGCATTTTGCTAAGGTAAGGGGACCTTAACTTTTCCACCAGACTGAGCACATATAGTTGCCTAGTAACTTCACCTAGGATTACCCAAATTTCTTGTGTATGTTTCCATAAGGTATTTCTATCTATAAAAACCCAAGCCCATACTTTAGAAGCCCATTATTGGGCTAAACTTTTATACTTAGAAATGTTGTTTCTATGTTTTACTGCTTTGAGAGTTTTGGCATGCACGTTGGTTCTTGATATCCCCTATTGATATTAAGGCCAAGACCAAAAATCTTAGGAAAAGAGACTTGCCATTAATACGTGTGAGGGAGAAATAAGGTTGGAAGGATGTATGTTGTACACTTGACTTGATATTTGTTACTTTTTACTTGTTGTATAGCATGTGCATCATGCATACATGGATACATGTAGATCATGCATCATACTAACACCTTGTTTTACAGCCATTATAAATTTATCTGGGTCATCCTTTGTTTGGAAGCATAGAGGTGACAAACTGAAGAGAACCACTTCAAGTCCACAGTTAATAGTAAAAGATATCCTTACAGATTGGAGGAAAGTCTTGTCAATCCACTTTACCTAGAAGCACCACCAACGCCAGCTCCAACCAAGCAAATAAAAGAAATGGAACAACAAGGAGGAAACTGGATCCTAGAGGACATTAAGGGAGCTTTGATGGATGACATGAGAGCTATGATTCAAGATGGACTGAGACAAGCTCTACCTTGGTTAATGCCAACACCACCAGCTACTGTTATACCTATTGCTCCTACTATTCCATCTACTACTGATATTCCACATACTGCTATTGTTCTACCTATTGCCATTCCTATTGATAATAGCAAGAGCCAAGCTTAAAATGTTGTTAAAGTTCTGCCTATCGTGCAAATGAAGAAGAAAAACATAAGAAATGTAAGAAAGAAGAATTACCAAACTGGGGGCACTCAGTAAGGAAATACTAGTCGAGCTGTGGAAGTGCATGTTGTCCAACAACTGAGGAGATTCTCAAACTTTAACCAACCTTTGTCGAAGGTCCTAGAGCGTCTAATGCAAAATGGCTTACTATAACCTTTACCTAATCCAAACACCCCAGGCTATAGCCCAAACAAGCACTGCAAATTCCACTAAAACCTTAATCACTCCATAGATAATTGCATTCGACTCAAACATGAAATCCAAAACCAAATAAACTCTAGAAAAATCATAGACCCTGAAAACCTGAGCACCATAAATAATCCTTTCCCAAACTACCAAAATGTACCTCCCCCAGCTACTGTGATGATTAATTCAAGAGTTAGTAAGGAAAAAGTGCTAAGCTCCTTTAAGGACCTTAACCTTAAAACCAATGATAAATCTCCAAGAGGAGTGGAAGATTTGTTAGGACAACCCTCAGGGAAGTTTGACTACAAGGTGTTTTACACTAAACCACCTTCTTTTGACATACCCATTGATTTAGTCATGCCTGGAGGATGGGGTGAAGAGTTTGATAATGAGGATTCATAAAATGAAAAGGCTATAGAACCTTTAACTCCTGAACAGCCACAACAGGAAGTTGAAGATTTATTGGGTCAACAGTTGAGCAAGTTTGATATTGAGAAACTGGGAAAGAGAGAAACATGCATAGTTAAGGATGGGAAGAAAGAATGAACCATGCTGTTAAAAAGCTATTTTTTCTATTACCTGAAGAAGAACTACCATGAAACCTTACGTCCATAGAATAGAAAATAATCTTGTTGCTATTTTTCTTCATATAACTTTCCAAATTTCTTGTGAATATTTTGGTTTTAATGATCGATGATATGAATTCTGATTTTGGCTTATTTATATGATGTGCATCCTGACGACATTATGCATTATGATATTGATATGCATGTTTGACATAAATTCAATCCAATTATATTCATTCAGCATGGGCACAAGTGAAAATTTAAAGAACATTCTTATATCATATGGTACAACTTCTAAGAAAAGAGAAAAATTTGAGAGAATGTAAAGAAAAAAAAGAGAGAAAGAGAAAAATAAAGAATGAATAAGTCCACTGATTAGAAAACCAAAAAGGGTTAACTAGATAAAATTAAGAAAATAAAAATAAGAATAGGATTTGTATCATATGATGTAATGAATGTTCTCATTTTGCCCTAGTGAATGAGTAAAGTTGAATTTGAAATTTTTGTTCAAATATTGCATATTCGTCTTTATTGTACTGCATGAGTACCTAAATGGAACAAATAAAACATAATGTAAGCCAGAGAAATTAGAGCTATGAGATCACTATTTTAGTTTTGTTTTCTCTTCTTGTCAACCCCTTGTGATTCATTTCGTAAAGTCTAGCGTCCTCTTGTAATTAGAGAATTCAGGTGGCTCAATAAATGGCACTGTAACCTATAACTTGTAACTGTCATCAATCAGTGCATCAGCAGCTATAGATTCCTTACCTTGTCTAGTTTCAACTAAGAGCAAGTCCAGTTAATTTCAGTGTCAATAACCATCTTCAGTAAGTTCATTCGCTCCTCTGTATCGTCAATACATGAGATTGCAACTAATGGGGTTGGTAAGACAAAAGATTGGCAAGTGCAATGAACAAGCAGTGTTTCTTTCGTAACTAAATCTTACAAAAAAAAAAGAAGAAAAAAAGAAAAAATTAAGCTCGCTAAGTTGAAAACCTGTAAGGGTGGCTTAGGCAAAAGTTAGGGTAAGCTTGCTAAGTTGAAAACCTAGAAGGGCAGCTTAGGCAAAAATAAAGGCATGAGAAAAGAAAAAGAAGCAAAATAAAATATTTTGGTTGCACACATAAAGAAACAAAAAGTTTGCCAGAAAGGTGTTGATGAATTCAGTCAAAATAAGAGGCATGAATTTGGCTCCATTCCCAAAGAATACTGATGACCCTAGCATCACCATCTCCAAGAAAGAAAACTATAAGAAACTATGGGAAAAATGTAACTCTAGGGCAAAATGTAAATAGATTAGGGGGAAAAATAGTGAGTCCATACTCAAAGACTGAAGGTGAAACACTGGAGTATAAGAGTCAACAAAAAGGTTTCTAGAGGCAGAAAAGAGAAACTTACAAGCATACATATGCATTAGCCAAAAAAAAGCTCCAGTGTAAGTCCATGAACTCCATCCTTTAGCTTGGTCATCTAAGCTATGTCAGAAGCTCTAACATCAGAACTGCCATCATTAAAGCATCCATTACTCAAATCTGCAAGCTGTTGACGAAGCATCTCATTTTCACACTCCAAGTTTCGAGCATTACTCTACTCCAAACAAAAGACCCATTAGGATCATGTATATCATACATAGCATGTATACACTTGCATACATTTATTGTGAAATACTTGCTTAGCATAATAAAAGTCTTTGAGTCTAAATAAGATTGTATAAATATTCTGCTACTAACATTCAAAATTAGTATTGTAAAAGTGTAGAATATTAGTATTGTAATATTCTAGTATTCACATTTAAAATTAATATTGTAAATGTGCAGAAAAATAGCCAGAGTATTCACATATGAAGCATCTGAAGGAGTGAAAGTAGGAGAAGTAAAGTTATCAATGTGAACCTAATGTTCAACAAGACTCTGGAATGGAGTAGCCTAGTAAATTATGGATCAATCCAGCAAAGGAATATCACTAATAGTGGTATTTGCAAAAGCATCATCCTGGCAACCTCAAGGGACTGGATAGGAGTCTTGGATTCTTCAGACTCATCATTCATCTCCAAAGCCTTTTCTGGAGCATCATTTGGAATATTACCTGGAGCTTTAGCAAGAGGAGAACCTACTCCTATAAATTATGAAATCAATAATATGGGAAAGAGTGATGATAAGCGTACCTCAAATGGATCAATAAGAATCTACTCCAAGAGATGCTCCTGAGTGTACCTCTGATAGATACAAAAAGCTCAAGCGAAAATGAAACATTGAATCCTTTGAGAAACACCTCTCTCAACTCCTAACCAATCAAAGTAGAACTCTGCAACATCATGGTCAATATAGGGTATAGAGTGTAATGATGAGAATGACCAATACAACAACAATGCAGTCACCAGCCCAGAAAAGGGAAGAATGCACTCGAAACCTATAAAGAATGCACTCTGAAACTTCTTTGATCATAAAATAAATCCTCTAACTCCTAAACCTTATTTTTTGCAGGAGATGTCAGAAAGAGGAACGAATCCCTTTATCATAGCATCAATGACAATAACAGAAGGACAAACTCAACCTTATGCCATGACCTCAATAACAGAGTATCAAGACCCCTGTGATCAGAGACATCATCACCACAATCAAAAAGGGAAGAATGCAAAAGAATAAAGTTGTATTTTAATAAAACTTCTTTACATGAAAACATACCATACTAACTTATGGTATTTTGTATAGGGAAAACAAAAGGGAAAGAAGATAGGGAAAAAACCAGCATGACAGTAAGAATAGGCAAGAATGCAAATACCTTGCTCATTAAAATATCACCCCATGTGATAAACATCCTGACAAGTGTTCAAGGGAAGTAATAAAACTCTATCCCTTTAGTTTACTGTGATAAAGTGCATCCTCAAAAATTAAAAGAAATAAAAAATATAAAGTAAAAAAATAAAAAAAGAGAATATTTTCAAAAATTCAAAGTAAATTCATTCATTTTATGAGATCATGTACAAAAATTTATCTCATGAACTTTGATATTAATGGCTCTCTTTTATTAGCCTCATATAGTTCAGATGTCTAGTTTACAGCTCTATGTTGGAAGTTTCTAAACTCTAATCAATCTAATGGTTACTTTATAACCAAACAAAGGGAAGAGTATGCAAAAATAAAATATGTGGATTTGCAGTATAAATTGCTTGAATTTTAGAGTATCATTTTAGTCTTTGGAATATTAAATGTGCATTAAATCTACTCCAATGCTTGAATGAGTATGAGTATAAAATCCCTTGATGGTATCCACGCTCAATAACACAAGAAAGGCAGGGGAATACTAAAAGGAGAATCAGGATAAGAGCAAGCACTTCTAATATACTCCAATGCTCATAAAAGAGTAAGAGTATCAACATGAATCCTCTGGCGGTATCCACGCTGAGTAATACAGGAAAGGCAGGGGAATACTAAAAGAGGACCATGTCAAAAGCTGCTCTATTTACTCCAATGTTCTTTAAGAGTATGAGTATCCAAAAGATCTTTCCAATGGTATCCACGTTGAGTAATATAAGAAAGGTGGGGGAATACTTGGATAAGGAAGAAAGGCACAAAAATAACTCAAAGATTGTTTAATACTTAAAATTTGATTTGTTTATGCTCAATGTCCATAAGTTTTGTCTAGCAAATTCTCCCTGAATTTATGTGTGAAAGTTAGCTCTTCACTTGGTAAATAATACACTCTTAGCATAAGATGGTTAACAATACCTCTGACTTTACGAATTACAAATAAATGGTAGCCATCAAAATCAAAATTAGTGAGATCAGTTGAATGCACATTATCTTGTGATAAATTGATGAATTTACATAATTATAATGTACTTTTGTGCAATTATCATGTTGAAACTAACTTCAATAAGCTTTCAAATCTAGAAGGAGATACACCCAACATATGGTATCAGCACTAGCACTATCAAGTCAATCAAGGTCAGTAAACAATGAAGGTAGTTGATCAAAGTCAATTAGTAAGAATTCAAAGTCCATCAGCAGAGAAATTCAAAGTCAATCAGCCAAAAATTCAAAGCAATCAGTAAAAATTCAAAATTAGTTAGCGAAATTCCAATTAGTCAGCACAAAGAATTCAAGCACTCAAAATAAGTAGTGAGCAATTATGGACTGTAGCATCAAAGGCGAGCAATGAAAAGGTTATGGCTGATTAAAGCTAGTGAGCAATGGAAGGATGACAGCAAAATCTAGAAAAATTTAACTTCTACATTTACATTTCGTTATATGCTACATAATAGCTATAACATAAACCACAAATTCACTCTGTTATATACTACACAGTAGCTATAACATAAATTTAAAGTTCATTTCATTATATGCTACACAGTAGCTATAATAGCATTTTGAATTCACTCTAGCTAGACACTACACAGTAGTTATAGCATCACTTCGCTAGACGTCCCATAGGGAATATAGCAAAATTTATAACATAGTTAGACGTCCCATAGGGAATATAGCTAATTTCACTTCACTAGACGTCCCACAGGGAATATAGTGCAATTAGCTAGACACTACAAGTAGTTATAGCATCACTTTGCTAAACGTCCCACAAGGAATATAACAAAATTTATCACATAGTTAGACGTCCCATAGGGAATATAGCTAATTTCACTTCACTAGACGCCCCATAGGGAATATAGTGAAACTAGCTAGATACTACACAATAGTTATAGCATCACCGCTAGACGTTCCATAAGAAATATAGCGAAACTTTCAAAACACAGTTCAGTAGACGTCCTACAGGGAATATAGTGTAATCAGCTAGACATTACATAGTAGTTATAGCATCACTTCGCTAGACGTCCCATAGGGAATATAGCAAAATTTATCATATAGCTAGACATCCCACAAGGAATATAGCTAATTTCACTGCTAGACGTTCCACATGAACTATAGCGCATCTTCAACTCACTTTTTCACTAGACGTCCCATAGGGAATATAGTGAAATTAGTTAGACACTACACGATAGTTATAGCATCACTGCTAGACGTTCCACAGGAACTATAGCGAATCTTCAAATCACTTTTTTCACTAGACATCCCATAGGGATTATAGTGAAATTTGCTCTGACAAATTGTGACAAACAGAAGTTTCAAGATACACAGGTAAGTATCCTAACTCTTTACTTTTGAAATTGTGTTATTATTTTCTTTGTCACAATTTATCAAGCAAACAGTGACAAAGGGGGGCAACTGTAAGCACCCAATTTTAGGATGACTAGAGCATGGATGTGATAGGACCTGATGATGAAAATTGACTATGAAAATAGATTTATTGAATATAATTTATTAGTTTTAAACTAAATTGTAAATTATTTTTAGGAACTTTTTTTAAATTTATTTATTTATTTTAATTATTTCTTTTTTTGAAAATATTTTCAAAAAAAAATCAAAAATGAAAAAGAGAAAATTTAAAAAAAGAAATATAAGTTTTCAAAAAAAAAGGTGAGGAATGGACTGTGTGGCCCATTCAATTTATAAAGTAAAACGAAAGGAAATGGCCAACTTGTGGCCTAAAGAAAATAAAAATTGTGATTTGGCCAATCAGTGGCCAAATTGGCCAGGTTTTAATTTTTAAAAAAATTATTTTGATCAGAAAACTATATTTCTGACCGGAAATATAGATTTTCGATCGAAAATCTATATTTCCAATCGGAAATATAATTTTCCGACCGACATTATTAATTAATTAATTTTATTTTATTTTACTTTTTATTTAATTTTGAATTGGTTGTTTTTTATAAATACTTTTATTTTTTAGATAAATAACAAAATAATTTTTTTAGTTTGTTTTTTGAGATAAAAAAATAAATAAATTATTTTTATCCCGTAACTAATTTAGGATTATAAGACTAGATTTATATATACATAATGTTCCTTTCATAGAAGGAGGCTTATAGGGTTTTAATATTTTTCTCTGTTTTCCGATTTTTAGCCATGAGCCAAAACGCAGTCCTTCCTTCTTTGATTTTTATCACGTACTTTTCTTTAGTTCTTGGCCATAATCACATCCAAATAATCAAAAATCACAGACAAATACAACAGAAGTCATAGGCTTTCATCAATGGTGATCACCTTTTGAGGGGAATCAATATTGCATCCATCAAATCATCTCTTCTTCTACTCCTTTCTCTTTTTATTTTGTTTGATTATTTTTATTTTATTTGATTTTGATTTCATTTGATTTAATTTTTATTTTTATTTTGTTTAATTAGTAATCCTTATTTATTTTTGTTTATGATTATTGATGGGGTGATATAAATTCATTGTGAATAACAAAAACCATGGAGGACTCATGAAGATTCATGGAATGTCATGGATTAAATTTTGTATTTGAACATAGTTTTTAGGGTTTCTGCGTATTTTATTTTTATTATTTTATTGGTTGTTTTATTTATATTTTTATTTATTTGGCTTTTTGGGGTTGTAATTAATTTTTATTTTTTTTCCCATAGATTATTGTAATAGTCCCAATAATGAGAATAGTAAAATCCTATGTGTGTGGCATGTGTTTTTATTTTAATTAATTGGTTAGTAAATTAGGGTTTCATTTGGTAAATTCAATTAAAATTAATGTGACTTTAGATTTTAATTAAGGTTTCATATGAAATTGTTTAGAATTAGGAAAACATGTTTTATTTTATTTTATTTTATTTTATGTTAATTTTTTATTTTATTTCTTTTTATCTGTTTTGTTCATTTGTTTATTATTTTTAGTTCCTTTTGTTTGTATTTTGATTGGATTAGACTTTTAAGGCCCATGATAATTTAAGTTAATTAGCCCAATTAATTAGATTTAAGTCCATTTAATTAATTAATAAGTCCATTAACTTTTTAGACTCAATTTGATAACCCTAATTAAAATCAATGGTGGCCGTATTTAATTTAGGTTGCATGTAAATTAGATTAGGGTTAGAAATTACAGTATGTTTATTTTAATTTATTATTTGTTTTAGTTTATTTGTTTGGGCTTGTTTTATTTATTTTTTATTTTATTTGTTTTGGGCTCCAAGCTCACGCTTAAGTTAAACTCATTAACAATAGGCTTTAAAATTGGTTTTGGGTTTTAATTAATTTTTAAAATTAAGTTAGGCCCATTAGGTTAATTTAGACTTAGGCCCACCTTTTTAATTAATAAAATTAACTTAGACTTAGTTCAGCCCATTAATTCATTTCCATTTTCTTTTAAAATTGATAGACTTAGGCCCATTTCTTTAGAATTAAAATTTGTACATATAAGCTCACCATTTAATTAACATGTAGGCCCACCTTTAGTTCCATTCCATTTGTAAATAAAATGTATAGACTTAGATAACTTAAAATTAAAATTAATGTAGTTTAGACTTAGGGACATTTCGCCTTGTATGAATGCATTTTTTATGTGTAATTTCATGACTAGTTGCCTTAGTGCTAGATGGATGTTCAATTAGGGTTTATATGAAATTACATGTAATTATAGAATAAGATAGTAATTCATAAACTAATTCTAAATGAATACGAGACTAAAAGAAGTTGGTATTCCGTTCCCAGAATTTTTTGGTTGTGGTGCTAACTCTCTTTTAGAGAATCGAGTTACCACCACCTTCAATTTGTCCCAGTTATTACCCTGGGTGGCGACTCCTCTTCTCCATGCCATGTCTTTGTGATATGGTTAGTGTGTTCCCTAGAGCGCTGAGCTCAAACAGTGTTGCGATTGCTAAAATCTTGGACGCGCACTAAACCTCGCCGTCTACAGTATCCACATGTCTATTCTAATATCTTATTTTATGTAGCATGAGACTCACTACCTCCCACTATTAGTATCAGATACTAATTAAGGAACATAGATAGAGGTGATAGTCTAATTAATATTACCTAAATATTAATTTACTGACTATGAACATTTTATAGCATATGTACTAAATAAATTTATCACTCATATTATTAACTTTTGATAATAAATTTATTTAACATTATGCTAATGGATAAATATTCAATGAAATAAACACTTTAAGTAATAGAATATTATTTTATTGCCATTTGGGATAATTTACAATGTCAAAATTGTGATTGGCCTCTATGGCATACCACCTATTGCTAGAAATCTCCCACTTGCATTAGAGCCAATCATTACAGTATCTTAAACCCATCTTCTCAAGATATTGATCAAGCTATAGTTGCATTAATGCTTTAGTAAGTGGATCAGCGACATTCTCAGCTGAAGCTATCTTTTGCATGATGATATCACATTTTCTAACAAGTTCCACGATAATATGAAAACACCTTTCTATGTGTTTGGATTTTTTGTGAGACCTCAATTCCTTTGCCAAACCAATGGCTCCATTGTTGTCATAATAGAGAGGAATCGGGGACTCAATGGAAGGAACAATTCCAAGTTCGATAATGAACTTTTTAATCCAAACAGCCTCTTTAGCAGCATCCGATGCAGCTATATACTCAGCTTCTATAGTGGAATTAGCAGTGACACTTTGCTCGGAACTCTTATAGCTCATTGCTCCTCCATTACAAATAAACACAAACCCAAAGATAGACTTTCTATCATCCATATATGACTGAAAGTCATAATCTATGAAACCATCTATTTGTAGATCACCTCCTCCATAAGTTAAGACTAAATCTTCAGTCCTTCTTAAGTACTTAAAGATTGCCTTAATAGCTATCCAGTCTTCCATACCTGGATTGGATTGAAACCTGCTAGTCATACTAATATCATAGGCAATATCAGGCCTCGTACATAACATAGCATACATCAAGCTTCCTATAGCCGAAACATAAGGAACTTTAGCCATTTTCTCCATCTCCTCGGGTGTTTTAGGTGACATACCCTTGGATAAATGAATATTATACCTCAATGGTAACAATCCTCTCTTGGAATCAAGCATGTGGAACCTCCTTAATACCTTTTCCAAGTAAATATTTTGGGATAAACCTATCATTCTTTTTTATCTATCTCTGTAGAGTCGAATGTTAAGAATATAAGTAGCCTCCCCTAAGTCTTTCATAGAGAAAGTTTTACACAACCATAGTTTCATATTTGTAAGTGTGCCAATATCATTCCTAATTAATAAAATATCACCAACATATAGTACTAGGAAGTGAGTTGGTTCCCACTAACCTTCTTGTACACACAAGGTTCATATTCATTTTTGATAAAACTAAAAGATTGAATGGCTTCATCAAAACAATGATTCCACCTTCTTGAAGCTTGCTTTAGACCATAAATTGATCTATTAAGCTTGCACACTTTAGAACCTTCCTTAGATTTGAAACCCTTGGGTTGCTCCAAATAAATCTCTTCCTCAACAAAACCATTGAGAAAAGCATTTTTGACATCCATTTGCCAAATCTCATAATCATAGTGTGCAGCTATGGCAAGAAGTATTCAAATGAATTTAAGCATTGCTACTAGCAAGAAGGTTTCCTTACAGTCAACCTCTTGCCTTTGGCAAAACCCTTACGCTACAAGTCTTGCTTTATAGGTATCAACCTTTCCATATGCTCCAATCTTTCTCTTGAAGACCCATTTGCAACCTATACATACAATACCCTTAGGTGGATCAATAAGCTTCTAGACTTGGTTGGCATACATGGAATCCATCTCAGTTTTCATTACTTCAAGCCATTTTAAAGAATATTTATCTAATAAAGCTTCTTCATATGTTGTAGGATCATCATCATGATTGTTTTCTTCATGAATATGCAACTCTTGCATATCATGTAGAAAATCGTATCTCTCTAGTGGATGAGATACCCTACTTGATCTTCTAAGAGTTGGTGTGATGATATTTTTAGTGGGATTAGACTCTTGATCAACATTCATTTGATTAACATGATTGGCTTTATTAGAAGATTCCTCTTCTAATGTTATCTTACCACCTTTTTAAAGAAACTATTTCTCAAGAAATATAGCATATCTGCTTACACCAACAACTTGTTCAATAGGAAGATAGAAATAATATCCCAAACTATCTTTAGGATATCCAATAAATCTACCTTGAATTGACCTTGCATCCAATTTGTTTGTTTTCAGTTTTTGATATAAGAATGGCATCCCCAAATCTTAACATGCTTAAGACTTGGTGCCTTACCATGCCATATCTCATATGGTGTGGTAGTAACAGACTTAGATGGAACACGATTTAGGATGTAAGCAGTAGTTTGTAATGCAAAACCCCAAAGAAAAGTAGGCAAATCTGTATAGCTCATCATTGATCGAACTATATCTAATAGAGTTTGATTGCTCCTCTCAGATACACCCTTTAATTGAGGTGTGCTAGGTGGAGTTAGTTATGAAATAATGCCATGTTCTTTAAGGAATTTAACAAATTCAGTACTTAAGTATTCACCTCCTCGATCTGATCATAGGATTTTAATGCTCTGTCCCGTTTGGTTCTCTACTTGGAATTTAAATTCCTTAAACTTTTCAAGGGATTCACTTTTATATTTCATTAAATATAAATGTCCATACCTTGATAGATCATCTATAAAGGTAATAAAGTAGTAGAACCCACCTCTTGCCATTTGATTAAATGGCCCACATACATCACTATGCATTATTTCCAACACATCTTTGGCTATTGCCATTTGTCTAACAAATGGTGATCTAGTCATTTTGCCTTGAAGATAAGCCTCACAAGTCGGATTGGATATGAATTCAAGATTGCTCAAGATTCCCATCTTTTCCAACTTGTTGATCCTATCTTTCACAATGTGACATAATCTAAAGTGCCATAGATATTTTGGATTAGAGGCATTGTCAATTAACATTGTATTCACAACATTCAGATTGGTTGGATAATTTTTGTTATTGGATTTATTATCAATATAATAAAGTTCATGTAATATATAACCTATGTCAACTATCTCATTATTGAAATAGATTATACATACAAATCTTTCAAATAAAAACTTATAACCCTTTCTAGTCAAACTAGAAATAGAGATGATGTTCTTATAAGCACTAGGTACATATAAAACAATTTTCAATAACAAAACATGATCATTTAAGTCAATAGAGGTGGTTCCTATAGCTTTGGCAGCAACATTTGCTCCATCTCCAAGCTTTAGAGTCAGCTTGTTTAACCCTAACCTTCTTTCACTTGTTAGATCCTGCCCAAATGACTTCGGAAGGGATTGTGAAATCAAATCGATTTGGAGTTGAGCATCCATCATGAAATCTAGACTTTCAAGTTCCTCAATGGAACGAATCATATAATTCACATGAGCTCCTACATCCTCACCTTCATCATTTTAGCACAAAAAAAGCCACTTAGATATCTTATACCTAGCGGTCCTCCTTTGTTCACTAAACAACTCTTGTAGGTGAAGTAGGATTTCCTTTGCATTAGTGTACTTCTCATATTGTCTATGAAGTTCATTGCTCATGGAAGCCCACATAATGCAACATGCTTGTAAGTCATCATCTTTCCATTTTGCAAGAGTGTCATATTCTTCTTGTGTAGCATTTGGTGGAAGGGGTATGAGAGGACTTTATTCCAAAATATATAGAATGCGTTCAGTGGCCAAAACAACTTTTAGATTTTATAGCCAATCAATAAAATTAAGTCCGGTGAGTCTATGGTTTTTGAGAATAATGCTTAGTGGGTGGGTTTGATGACCTTATTTTATCAAATTGCTGCAAAATATAACATGATCATTAGTTAAATGACATTGATAATTTTACCATTAGATTTGGTCTTTAATCATAATGGCCTCCCACTAACTTGGCGATTCTACACTTCCAAAATAGGAAATGAAAATCCCTTGTTGGATGGATTTCTAGTGGGTGATGGAGTTCTTAATGAGTCACTAATATCCCTTAAGTACACATTGCCATTCTTGGAATTTTAGTTCTCATTAAGTGGACAACCCTTGCCCATAACATCTCATGTGAGATTCCATCAATCTGGCTCCTAATGTTTAGAGAACTCAGGTACACATAATTGCCATTCTTGGTCTCCTCACATTAGTTAGGTCCACCCCATTGAATCAATGTAATGTATGGGTTTGAACACTACAAACCTCAGGTACTCATATTTACCATTCTTGGCCTATAATGCATACATAAACCCATAACATCTCATGCTTCATAATAGCACTATATGAATCTCTTAGGCCTTATGTACATCCCTATGTATCTATAGCCAATGCATATAATCCTAAAACCATGCAAGTTATTGCTCCAATGGAGAGCCTAGACCTAAATTTAGTTTGGAGATTTTTAGGTCTTTATTTAGGTCTTACTTTGCACATTAGCCAATTTATATATATCACATACATATAAAGCATGGCATCAAAATATATATAGCATGTTACAACATATATATCACATATATATAGAGAACATGCAAGATGGATGCAAAAATATGGAGTGATCATGGGCCTTTCCTAAGACTATTTTAACTCTTAGAATAAATATGGGCTTTGTCATCTTGGGCCTTGACACCCTAGGCCATGTCACTATGGGCCTTGTAATCATGGGCCTAAGAAAATACTTCATGCATGAAACTCCTTTGTCACCATCTCCATGGATCTCCATCTTGAATAGTTCAAGCTCCATGTCACAAGTCTTGTGAATTACATTCAATCCTTGGGATACCAAGGCAAATACTACATCCTAATTCTATATAATTAATATTTAATTACATACTAAATAATAAAATTAATTATTATTACAAAACTAAGGATGTAATCTAAGTCTATGATCATTCCATGCAAGAATAACAATCAAAAGTCAAGTAAAATGCAACTATTGCATGTTAGGGTTAATATGCCAAGCATAAATGCATGAAAACTTATGTTTATAGGGTTCAAGTACTCCTCATAGGCTGGTCATGGTCATGACAGTGCCCGTGAGGGCTACTACACTTATGTTTATAAGGTTTAAGTACTCCTCATGGGCTAGTCACGAGGGCTACTGCCTCCCCAAAAATTTGAGCCAAAGTTCACAATTTTGCAAATCTAGTACTGCTCATGACCAGGATGCTACTCCTTACGACCGTGAACAGCCTTGGCACTCAATTTTAACCATTTTTATACATGTTTAGCCACAACATTTGTAACTAACAATAATCATAATCACAACACTTGCAATTATCATCAAAATTAGCATGTGAAAAGTGCAAAAGGATGCTCTAATACCACTTAAAGGAAATAGTTATGCAATTTTGAAGTGTGGTGAGCACAAGCCTTAGATAGGGTGAAATTTTAAAATTTTTCACTTGCATAACCCTTCATAACATGAAAAATTCCTTTCCCATAGATCCATTTTGTATTTTACACATAGCTAAATGGCAAATAACACATACAAATATCAACCCAGGAATTCTAAGTCAAGAATACTTATAAACTTGCAAGTTTAATATAGACCACAATAGTTATCTACAAGCTTTGATGTAGTTGGATTCACTCTTTGAATCAAATGCTCAAGCCTCCCAAATGTTAGGCCTCTAGCTTGAAACACTAAAGCTTCTCTAAGTCACCTTCTTGCTTAGATTAGATTAGATGCAAGTAGCCTCTCAAATGACCCTCACAAAATTTACACTAATTTTAATCTCCTTATAAGAATACTTAGGGTTTATCTAGTGTATGTGTTTCTCTCCTTTTTATGTTTTTACACAAAGTGTCTCTAACCTTAGAACGTATCTTAGGTTATGTATTTATATATTGAAAAAGCAAACCTTATCACATGATAAATATACAACTCATCATGATAAGTATACAACTTGTTATGATAAGTATGCAAGTTATAAAGTGTGTAGAGAATTAATACATCCCATGTATTATGTCTAAATACATTCTCTACACATACCAAAGTGATATACACCTTATCATGGCCATGGTCAACATTATACACTTAATAGAATGTATGCCTAACATGACAAATTTGACCATGTCATGTTCACATGAATTTGGGCTTGGTAATTGGGCCAACACTTGGCCCAAGCCCAATCCAACATACAAATGGGCCTAGATAAGGTTCATGGGCCTTTTCAATATCTAGGACTAATCTTTGGTCCAAAACTCTTTTGGGCCTAGGCCCATACAACTTGGGCCATTAATCCAAATCCATTTAGAAACAACATACATTATTAATTTACTACTTTAATTAATATCTCATATTAATCAAGTGTAAATTAATAATTAAACCCTTGGTTGAATTAGATTTCATGATATGCTAGAATCATTGTTCAAAGCATAAATCCAATTCTATTAATCTTAATTAATTAATTAAACTCTTTAATCAATAATTAGATTAATATTAACGGTGATTTGGCAAAGCTCTTTTAGGTGTGAGTTACTAGGTTCATGTCTAATCGGCAATGAGAAGATAACATCAACACTTGATATTATTTGAAACTCCTTTCAAGTCTAATTATGAAAATCCCAATTATACACATTTAGTTCTCATAAGTTGTGAGTGACCCCTAGCATTGATATCATAACTACCCAATTAGAAATGAATGCATGTATTGATTCACATGAATCCTTTGGTCATAATTACCATGCACTAAAATCCCTTCATTAGAAGATCCTGGTATAGCCTAGAGTCATGGTCTAGTCAAACTCTAATAATTATATCATATGACCTCATCTCAAG
Organism: Mallotus repandus; assembly: GCA_949671775.1. Taxonomy (NCBI): domain Eukaryota; kingdom Viridiplantae; phylum Streptophyta; class Magnoliopsida; order Malpighiales; family Euphorbiaceae; genus Mallotus; species Mallotus repandus. Next base: position 5,482 of record CATIWM010405765.1, on the reverse strand, counting down.
TTCTAATTCTTGATAAAACATAACCAATATTGAAACTCTTTCAGTTCGTGTCATGTTTGTCCTGGCCAGGAACTTATTCATCAAGAACATACTTAGATAGCATAAGATCTTATCTCGGTCCACTCTAGGCAATGAATCCTATCTTGGTTGAACACTCATCCTTACATTTAATTGACTAAGGCCACCATACACAATATACCTATGTATGATTAACATAAGTAAGTAAGCGGTAATAAACTCCAACCATTTAAATATGGATGACCGTGTCACCTCAGGTCAAAGGACTATATGCACCATTATGACCTAGATTGTAATTGTTGACCATAAGTGAATATCCACGCAATCACAAGTCTAATGTTATGTTCGATCCACCCATCACATGAGTATCTACATGTCTATTCTGATATCTCATATCAAGTAGTAGAAGACTCACTACCTCCCACTATTAGTATCACATACTAATCAAGGAAAATATATAGAGGTGATAGTCTAATTAATATTACCCAAATATTAATTTACTGACTATGAACATTTTAGAGCATATGTACTAAATAAATTTATCACTTATATTATCAACTCTTGATAATAAATTTATCTAACATTATGCTAATGGATAAATATTCAATTAAATAAACACTTTAAATAATATAATATTATTTTATTACCATTTGGGATAAATTACAATGTCAAAATTGTGATTGGCCTCCAGGGCATACCACCTATTGCTAACATTATGGTCTCATAGGAACATGGTTGTCTAGCATAACGCTCGAGTCACTATTTCTGCTATTTTAAATGTTGCTGGATGGTTACTTTATTAGTGGAGTGTTGTACGCGGGACTCTTGGTTTGCCTCTACAAAAAATTTCTGCACATTGTGTTGGTGATGTTATATGGACAAAGCCAAAAGTAGGGTAGGTAAAGTTGAATGTTGATGCATCTGTGTTTTCTCATTCTCATTATATTGGTTATGGCTTTGTGTTGCATGATCATGAAGGAAAAATTATTGCTGCTAGTTCATCTTCTATGCTTGGATCTTATTCTTTAAAAGTGGCGAAAGCTATTAGTGCTCGTGTAGCTCTCTAGAGGTTACATAAGTACAATGTCCAAGTAGTGGTTGTTAAGGTAGATGCCTTATTAGTTGTTTCTAGTCCTCATGGTCCAGTGGGCACTTCGAGTTATATATATATATATATATATATATATATTGAAGTAATAAGGTAAAGAATAAAAGATGAAATATATATATATTTGAGTAATAAGGTAAAGAATAAAATATGAAATATATATACATTGTGTTGGTGATGTTATATGGACAAAGCCAAAAGCAGGGTGGGGTAAAGTTGAATGTTAATGCATCTGTGTTTTCTCATTCTCATCATATTGGTTATGGTTTTGTATTGCATGATCATGAAGGAAAAATTATTGCTACTAGTTCATCTTCTATGCTTGGATCTTATTCTTCAAAAGAGGTGGAAGCTATTAGTGTTCGTGCAGCTCTCCAGTGGTTACAGAAGTGCAATGTCCAAGCAGTGGTTATTGAGGTAGATGCCTTATTAGTTGTTTCTAGTATTCATGGTCCAGTGGGCACTTCGAGTTATATATATAGGCTAGAGATAGCCTTTCATCTTTTATTCTTTACCCTATTACTTCAATATATATATATATATATATATATATATATTGAAGTAATAAGGTAAAGAACAAAAGATGAAATATATATACATTGTGTTGGTGATGTTGTATCGGCAAAGCCAAAAGCAGGGTGGGTAAAGTTGAATGTTAATGCATCTGTGTTTTCTCATTCTCATCATATTGGTTATGGCTTTGTATTGCATGATCATGAAGGAAAAATTATTGCTGTTGGTTCATCTTCTGTGCTTGGATCTTATTCTTCAAAAGAGGCGGAAGCTATTAGTGTTCGTGCAGCTCTCCAGTTGTTACAGAAGTATAATGCCCAAGCAGTGGTTGTTGAGGTAGATGCCTTATTAGTTGTTTCTAGTCTTCATGGTCCAGTGGAAACTTCGAGTTATATATATAGGCTAGAGATAGCCTTTCATTTTTTATTCTTTACCTTATTACTTCAATATATATATATATATATATAGGCACACACACATTTGAAACAAAATACATATAAATTATTCTTTTTTTAGAAAATATATTTACCACTTATTAAGTATTATTCTTTTTTTAGAAAATATTTTACCACTTATCAATATATTACTTATTTTATTAAGTATTATTTTCCTTCAATAATAAAAATTTTTATACATCAAGACCACTCAAAAAAAATTCCTCCCCTCTAGATGGATAAGGAATGTCATTACCACAATTAACCTTTTTTTTTTGGCGTAGTGTAAATATTTAAAACCTAATTTATTCCTTTGGTATGAAAATATAAAACTCAAATATAACAAATATATGAACTAATGATAATAAGAAAGAAATATATTTATAAGAAATATAAAGGTTTTTATTTAATAAATATAGGAAAATCTTTGATATAAAAATCCTTTTTAATGCTAGGCAAATTTTAATAAGTTAACTCCTTTTAAATTTTTGATTTTCAAGATTTATTTTCCGTATTTAAATAGTAAATTTAAGTACAATGTTCTAAAAATTCTAAATATAAATGTGGGTATATTTGTTACTAAATAAAAATTTTATATATGAAACATACCATATTACCCTTAAAAATAGAAATAAAATTTCTAATACATCCTTCTGTGTCAGCACAAATTGTGGCGTTCAACATTACTCTAAATTAATTATGCCTGTTTTATGTATTTTGACTTCACATCTATTTTACAACTTACGTAATCCTAAAATCTCGATCATTGCTTGATTGAATTATTTTCATTCCAACAATCCACATTCCATCAAAATTTTTATTGTTAAATTCAATTTCTTTGTTTTTATGGTTTTTCATTTGCTTTTTTGTAACACGAAGCATTGCTCTTTCATAGAATAGTTTTATATTGAGTCTTTTTGCATGGTTATATATGTCTAATAGGTGCATATCATCAATAGGCATGAATGCATTACGAATTGACATGCATTTGGTAATTCAACAGGTGCATATCAATTTTCCTTCTATTACTAATTAATTGTGCATTACTGGTTGAGACTGAACGTGTGTTAGTCTTGCTAATATTTTATATTGATATTCATTAAGAAGAAAAATGAGTAAGTGGATCTTTTCACCCCTACACTTTATCTTCTGTGGATCTTGTCATCTAAACTCAATTCTGTACCTCTAGTGGGATTTTTCTTTTTTAATGAACGAAAGATTTTCTTTGCTAAAGAAAAACAATAAAGTTTACCAAAAAAAATTATCAACCAAATTAATTAAATAATTTTATTAACCATCATATATATCCTAAACACACAGATAATGAAGCAAGAAAAAACACCTTGTATATAAAATTAGGTTTAAGTATTTGGTCATTAGCATTTTAATTAAATTGAATATGGAAACTAAAATTTGAATTAGCAAAAAAAAAAAATTGAAATTGTATTTAAATTTTTAATTCATTTCAATTTAATTTTTAAACTTTTATGATTAATTTAGTTTATTTTTAAAATTAATTTAATTTTTATAATTTACTTAATTTCAGTTCAAAATGATTATTTCATAAGAGAATCAAAAATATTTATAGATAACAATTCGATATCTTCATTACCGTTAAAGGAAAGAAAATATCATATGTTTAACATTTAATTTATTTAATATATATGTATATATACACACACATAGTAATAGATAAAGTTTATCTAAAAAATGAAAAATACCAATTTAATCTGAATCTACAGTGGACCTATACAATACAAATGTAAATACATTATATGTGAGATATGTTAAGGCCATATTTGATTCAATTATTTAATTTAAAATAATATATAGTAATAAATAATAATTTATTATTGTTGATTTATTTATTATTAATAGAAATTTATTTAAAAATAAATTTTAAAATATATATATTATTGTACAATTTTTTGAAAATAATTGCAAGTATTTAAAACTATAATTATTTAATTATTTATTATAATTTTAAATAATATTTATTCTATAAGCAATCATAAAAAAATTAAATAAATACATTTAAGGTAAATGGAGTTATTCGTTATTATGTTATTTTTAATAAAAATAAAGTAGTCTAAATAAAAAATATATGCAAATTAGTTATCACCTAATATAAAAAAAGCTTCAAAATATAGTTAATAAATTTGTAGTTATTTTGAATAAAAACAACAATCAACTATTGATTTTAGAATTTTACCAAACACCTAAAGTTTAACTGATTGAGAAAAATTTCTATCAGTTGTCTCCATCAACTAAACCAAACGCCCCTAAGTATGGATTGGAATAACCCAATTTTGACTGCTATTTTTTTTTTTGTACATTTAAGGGCATTTGGTTTAGCTGATTGAGATAGCTAATTGAGATTTTTCCTCAATCAGCTACAATTTAAATATTAGGTAAAACTCTAAAATCAGCAACTGATAATTATTTTTATTCAAAATAACAGTGGATTTTATAAGCTCTATTTTAGAGATTTTTTCTCATCAGCTGATAGCTTACTTGTATTTATTTTTTATTGAGCCTATTTAAATCTTATTAAAAATAACTAATAAACTTATGTAAATTTTTTATAGTTCATAATCAAATTAATATTATTTTAAATTATAATTAATAATTAAAATTTGTTGACCTTAACAATAATCAATCTTAATTTTGATCTTAACATACTTAATTTTGAGCATTTAATGTGTTTATTTAAGTATAATTACAAGCACAGGTACAATATTACTCTCAATGAAAGCCAAGGCATAATTCAGCTCATGCAACTAAAGCACTGCTTCTATGGTGACAGAAAGCCAAGTTGAATAGTAAGCTGTGACTGAAGCACTGCTTCTCTGGTGACAGAAAGCTAAGCAGAATAGTAAGCTGCGACTAAAGCACTGCTTCTATGGTGATAGAAAGCCAAGCTAAATAGTAAGTTGCGACTGAAGCATTGCTTCTATGGTGACAGAAAGCTAAGTTGAATAGTAGGCTGCGATTGGAGCTCTACTTTTATGGCGATGGCCCAACAGACATATTTTTGAATTTAAAGAGATGTCAAAGAATAGTAGGCTATGACTAAAGCAAGGTTGCTATAGTGACAGAAAGCCAAGCTCAACAGCAGGCTGCAATTGAAGCTTTGCTTCTATAGTGACGGCCGAACAGACATATTTTTTAATTTAAGAAAAGAGACGTTGGAGACATATTCAATGGCTCCAACAGCCATATTTTTAAAGTTTAATCTATATATATGTGCTCTAGAGTTGTGATAAAGAAGAACATACATTACATTACTCTTTGATTATCAAAAACTCTCTAAGCATTCATTAAGCTTCATTTTTCTTTCTATCAATATTCATTGTATTGATTAACTCTTATGAGAGTTGGTTGTGTGATAGAAATAGGACTTCATCTT
>CATIWM010405613.1:0-20927 GCA_949671775.1 Mallotus repandus | reverse complement strand
CTGGCTACACGATTCCAAACTCTATTAAGACTTAGCCAGACATAATATTAATCAAGACAACAGAGACAAATAAACAGTAATGATCCTCTCTAAGAACAATGTCTCTGAATATCTCTTCTCCTTTTGCAGCTAGGGCGTTCCTTTTATCCTGTAGTATCCTCCCTCCCCCTCTAAACTAGGGTTTTAGATGCCTTATATACTTCAGTAAATATGAGCACGGGACGGGAATAAGTTGCACGGACCGTGGCTAGAGAAAGTTCCGCACACGGGTCCTAGGCACGGAGCGTGTTGCTGACCCGTGTGTAAGAATGGCTACTGGACCAAAAATCGCGCACAGAGGCTCGGTCTGCACGGAGCGTGCGCGTGGCTTGCACGGACCGTGTGTTGGCAAATCGTGCACACGCCTCTCTGCACGGTCTGTGCAAAGCGCGCAGCTCTCCTCACGGTCCGTGCTGAGCGCACGGGTCGCGCATGGCGGGCTGTGCTGCTGGGCTCGGACACGGGCTTGGGCCGGACTGAATGGAAAGTGGGCCTTGACGTTCGGGACTTCCAAATAGGGCCTGAATGATAGTAAATTCACAAAATTAAGCCCAATAGCAAAAACAAAATTATTATTGAATAACACACTAAATTAAAATAAAATACACAATATTAAAATTATAAAAATTATTATTTATAATAAAAATACGCATAAAACATATATATAATTATGAGTTATCAGACATCTATTCCATTTATGGGACAAGGACAAATGATTAGTCTCAAGGGGATGCGAGATGTTTTGTGTTTGGAGTCACCACCTAGTTTATAGAAAACCAGAAAAGGATGAAAGAGACAGCATTAGGTCACTCAATGAGTACGATCCTAGAGATTCTGAGCTTGGAAGATCTCATCTACTTTTTGGCTATTTCTCATTATGATACTCAATATATGGCTACCACAACACCCTAGTTTCGGTAATGACAGTTGATATATGCACATTCACACAAGCACATTGATAACAACATAAAATACGAGAAATTCAACATGATTATTTACAAGGCCTTACTAGTAAATACATTTAAGAGAAAAAAAAAGGTGTAGAAATATAAACCTAGTCTTGATCTAGAAACCACCTGCAAGATAGAGGTTAACACAACTATGTGCAGTTCTATCTATTCATCCACTCAGACAACAGATAAGCACAACAAAGATGATTGATGTATCATGAATGATTAAACATATGCACATAGCTCATGCTCTTGCAAAGATTACTATAAAGCATTTCTAAATAATAAGATAAATAATAAATAATGATGATTGCGTAATTAGACTGCAATATCGAAACTTTAGCTTAGATAAGTAAGCTTTCATGTTTATTAAATGCATATTGATGGGAAATGATAGTTTATTATGAGCAAAACAGAGCAGAAATTATTCAATCAGCATGCAAATTGCCAGTCTCATCACACAAATCACAACAATTTCTCAATTGCTAGCGACGACAAAATAAAATGCAAAATAATAAAATAAACGTGCAAAATTGATTATTTCATCCTCAGATTCGACTGAGCTCATTTTATGTTTCTGAAGCTTTAGCTTCATTGGATTTTTCAAGATGTCCTCGTCAAGAGGTTGAAAATGACATATGTAATGCAAATGTGTATACATTTGAAGTGTGCTTTGACAAAGATAAGGGTGGGTTTGGTTCAAAAGCAGTATAAAAATCCTATAAAAATGCAATGGCTGAGTCAAGAATGTGTAAATTGGGACTCCTGAGTCTGCAATTCTACAGTGTTTCAGTGTATGTAGGCCTCCCCTCAAAATGAGAGGTGGAGACCCATATTTATAGGGAAAAGTGTCAAAAAATGTGTGATTACGCGTCCTAAAGCGCGTGTGTGAGCTCTTTTATGTGTGTGAATGTGTACTAGAGCACGTGATCATGCCTCCTCCCAGACGCGTTTCCAACGTCCATTTTGTCAAAACTGGCTTCCATTTTCACACGTGAGCAAAGTGTGTTCATGTGTGGTCACGTGCTATAAATTTTCTCACACTCTACTTCTTGGGATTACGCGCACTCTTTCAGGGTCACTTTGTGAAGTTTTTAGGGCTTTTGGACATGTCTCCGATGTCTGTTTCATCAAAAATCAACTTTTGATTTTCACAAAGTTGAACTCCGATTTTACGAGATGAACACTGGTCTGATGAGTTACACATTTTGAGCGATGGTTGCTTGTAATGAGCTACTTATCATTCTGATAATTCATAATTCGTAAAATCGGGGTACCACTTGATGATTCAATAGTCGATTTTGCTCGGTTCGAGCTTTTCAAACTCACGTCATGCTTCAGAGGTAGTATGAATGAACAGACACTTGTCATATTCTAAGGGATATTTTCATCATTGGACCTTTTTGGGGACAGTCAAAATTCAATGTATGACAGTTGCCTCCTGCTTCATGTGTGTTGCATAATCTTCTAGTATTGATATTAATACACATGAAGCAATGCAAAGATGCAAAAATATTTTTTACGAAGAGGTACTTACCTGATGGTGTGCCATTTAGTCTTTTGACATCAAACCCATCGTTGTTGATGTTATTTCGTTTGGTTGGAGGAGTCATCGCCCATTTATGTGCTTTTTAATTTCCTCAGGTGTGGCGAGATGTTGTAAATTGAAATGTTGTTATAACCTACTAAGGTGTCAAGCAAGTGAAGATGCTACTATAACCTATTGAGGTATCAAGCAAGTGTAGCTATAACCTATTAAGGTGTCAAGCAAATAAAGAGGCTACTATAACATACTGAGGTGTCAAGCATAAGCTACTATAACTTATTGAGGTGTCAAGCAAATGGAAATGCAACTATAACCTACTGAGGTGTCAAGAAAATTAAAATGCTATTATAACCTACTAAGTTGTCTAGCAATAGAGATGTTACTAAGTAGATGAACATGCTACTATAACCTACTGAGGTGTCAAGTAGTGAAAATGCTATTATAACCTTCTAAGATGTCAAGCTAATGAAAATGCTACTAAGCATATGAACATACTACTATAACCTATTAAGGTGTCAAGTAATTAAAATGATATTATAACCTTATGAGGTGTGAAGCAATTAAAATGCTATTATAACCTTCTAAGGTGTCAAGCAAATGAAAATGTTACTAAGCAGATGAACATGCTACTATAACCTACTGAGGTGTCAAGCAATGAAGATGCTATTTTAACTTTATGAGATGTTAAGTAAATGAAAATGCTACTAAGTATATGAGAATGCTACTAAGCAAGCGAAAATGCTTCTAAGCAAATAAAAATGTTTCTAAGCAATGAAAATGCTACTGAGTAGTGAAAGATGCTACTAAGCAAGTAAAAATGCTACTAAGCAATGAAAATGCTTCTAAGCAAATAAAAATGCTACTAAGCATGTGAAAATGCTTCTAAGCAGTGAAAGATGCTACTAAATAGATAAAAATGCTACTATGCAATGAAAATACTTCTAAGTAATGAAAACACTTCTAAGCATATTAAAATGCTACTAAGAAATGAAAATGCTGCTAAGCAGTGAAAGATGCTACTAAGCAAATAAAAATGCTACTAAGCAGTGAAAATGCTTCTAAGTAGATGAAAATGATACTAAGCAAGTGAAAAATGCTATTGAGCAATGATGATGTAATAATGATTCAGTGATGATGTCATTATTTATCATATTCCGAGTATGATTTTGTGATATAATGATGTGATAATTGCAGATGTGACATGCCTATGTCATTTGTGCTCGTTCTTTCTCTTTTGATGAATAATGATATGACTTTCTGAGACAGTGATGTCAAATACAGTGTCCTAAAACATGCAATGCTCTTGTTTACAGGATTCGTACACATTCTTGGTGCATCTTTTTGGTAAAATGTAAGCTCGAGACCCTAGGAGTGCGTGTGCAGGGGTCTTAGTGTGTGCATGTGTGACTTTCAGAGCACATAAGGATTAGAAAATTATGTGACCATGTGCCTGGGGAGTGTGATCAACGCGTGGTCATGTGCTCCGAGGCGTGTCCGACGTCTTTAAATTGAATTCATTTTCAAGTTCGAGGCAGTTTTTTTCTATTTTTCTGACCTTTTATGATCTCTCTTTGAGTTTTCGGGGCATTTTTCTTCTTTTTTCCTCTGTTTTCTTCTTCTATTGTTGTCCTGTTGCTCCGTGCAGTGCGGGAATCATGGATTTCCCTCTTATTCTTAATAATCTCGGTGACTTTGGTCGTGTGAGCACTGCTTCTTTTTCTTTTGAAGACTTTGATTTAGAGGATAAGGCAGTTTTTTGACAGACTGGTGCAGTGACTTCTTTTGCTGCTAGAGTTACATAGGCTACTGGGACTGGTTGTGGAGCCTCTTCTCGTCCACCTCAACTTTCTTAAGGAGATCCTATACCTATTGTCTATAGCCTAGAGACCCATGCTTGGACTATTCATCACTGTCCGGTTAGTTCACTTACTTAGTCATTGTTCATCTCTTGCTATGATAGCTCCTGTTGTAGTTTTAGTTCTTAGCTTTTGCCATTTGCTTACTTAGCTCTAGCTATGTAGAGTTTTTTTTTTTGCTGTAATTTAACTCTTACTATTTGTTTTAGCATCTGTCGTGTATCTATTAAACTCTAGCAGTAGCTTGTGCCTTTTCTTTGCTGTAGCACTTGTTGTAGCTCTAGTTGTCTCCCTCAACACTTGTTGTATATGTTGCTTTTGTTGTAGCTTTTGCTGTTTGATTTCAGTACTCATTGTATATATAGCTCTAACTGTTTTATTTTAGCACTTGCTATCTGTGTAGCTTTAGTTTTCTGATTTTAGCTCTTGCTGTCTGTGTAGCTTTAGTTGTATGATTTTAGCTCTTATTTTCTATTTAGCTCTAGCCATCTTATTTTAGCACTTATTGTCGGTGTAGCTCTAGCTGTCTAATTTTAGCACTTGCTGTCTGTGTAGCTCTAGCTATCTAATTTTAGCACTTGCTATTTGTGTAGCTCTAGTTGTCTGATTTTAGCACTTATTGTATGTGTAGCTCTAGCTGTCTTATTTTAGCACTTGTTGTCTGTGTAGCTCTAACTGTCTAATTTAGCACTTGCTATCTATGTAGCTCTAGCTATCTGATTTTAACACTTGCTATTTATGTAGCTCTAGCTGTTTGATTTTAGCACTTGCTGTTTGTGTAGTTCTAACTGTCTGCTTCAGCACTTGCTATCTGTGTAGCTCTAGCTGTCTGATTTTAGCACTTGCTGCTTGTGTAGTTCTAGCTATATGATTTTAGCACTTGTTGTCCGTGTAGCTTTAGCTGTCTGATTTAGCATTTGCTGTTTGTATAACTCTAGCTATCTGATTTTAGCACTTGTTGTCTATGTAGCTCTAGCTGTCTGATTTTAGCACTTATTATCTGTGTAGCTCTACCTATATGATTTTAGCATTTGTTGTATATGTTGTTGTATGTATTCCTGAAAAGATGATAAAAAAGATATTTTAGTAGCTAATGAATGTTATAACTAATTTACCTATTAGTTACAGTTCTCTAGACCTGTCATTCAGCTGCCTGGTAGCTTTAATAAGGTTAGCTAGTACTATCAGGGCCTTCCACCATTTTCTCTTATTGAGTGATGGATGGAAACTACCCATACATTCTATTTTCCTTTCAGGGAGATGACCATCACTCTGCTTGATTTTACAGCCATTACCGGGCTGAGCTTTTTTGGGAGCCTGTTCCTTTCAGCAATGAGGCATATAACTTTGTAGTTATGAGGAACATATAGTTAAAGAACCTATTTGGTGTTACTGCTTCTGTGAAGTCTGGTTGCTCCTCTTTGATTTGATATACAAAACTTATGGACAAAGTTAGGTTGGAGCATCATGCGAGTCATGTAAACTCATAGCAGTTGGCCAGGTGTTTTTTGTTTTACCTTCTTACTGTTGTTATCATTCTGAATGCTTCTAGCACCAGCTTCTTGCAGTTGTTACCTATTCTGAGGAACTTGAGGTACCTACTGAAGTATAGTTTGGGCACATCCACTTTTGCTCATATGTATTCCGGCTTGGATGCAGCTTCTAGAGGAGGCTCATGAATTTGTAGCTACTTGTTCTCGCTGGATGTGAGTGTGGTCTCTTACTTTTTGGATTGTTTCATTTTTTAGTGTTATGATTCCTTTCTTCCTTACAGGTTTAGGCTTACGAGTTTGGAGTGCTTTCTCATCCCACTGCTCAGTGCTTGCCTGAGAGTGGCTTTCCACGTCTTCTACGATGGATCAGGAAGACTTCTAGTTTGATCGAGAGTCCTGTAGAGGTGAGGGGTTTGTTGAGTAGGTTGGCCCACAGTCAGGTATGGTGCATTTTGATTTTGCTTTCTCATTCTTTGACAACCTTTTGCTTATATGTTTCCAGGTAGATTTATCCCTGCTGGTGGATGGAGTGACAAGACTAGTTAATTGAGATGGGGGTGGCTTGGCGCCTGATATAGAGGAGGGTCTTACTGCCCGGCCTTGTCGACAAGGTGTGGTACCTGGGTGAGTGAGTCTATCACTGGTGGGATGGACCGTTCATGAGGAGAGTTCATGTTCCTCCTCTTAGAGACATATTTTAAGGTCGAGAGCTTGTTGGAGAGGAGCTTAACGGAGCTAAGAGAGGGTATCCTTTTGAGGATTTTCTAAAGGGAGCTCATTTTTATTTATTTGATTACTCTGGTGCCACAGTTGATTGATGTTATGGCCAGTGAATTACCTCCTCAGGCAGATCGTTCACAGCCTTCGAGTTCTAAAGCTGGGACTTCACAGGCATCCCAAGGTCGCTCTACTTCTTGGGTAGCATCTTCAGACCCGGTATGCTCCTGAGCTATGTTTTTTTCTCTATTTTCATATAAGCATGTAACAAACATTGTTAGTTTTAAATAATAAATGACATGAGTTAGGAGAGTTTATCTGGACGTCATCGAAGGAGATCATATTCTTCTTGTTTTGACGAGGAAAGTGGCCCTAGGACTGAGGGGATGACACATGTCAGTGGTGTGGGATCTAGTGATATTGTTCTTAGTGATTTTGTGAACACAGCACCTATAGACTGTAGGGTTTAACGTGCATCCAAGATTTTAGAAACCACAACACTGTTTGAGCTCAGGGCTCCAAAGAACGCACTAACCATATCACAAATACATGGCATCAAGATGAGGAGTCGCCACCCAGGGTAATAACTAGGACAAATCAAAGGTGGTGATAACTCAATTCTCTAAAAGAAAGTAAGCACCACAACCAGGAAATTTTGGGTGCAAAATACCAACTTCTTTTAATCTTGTGTTCTTTAAAATTAGTTTATGAATTACTATCTTATTCTCTAATTACATGCAATTTCATTTAAATCCTAATTTAGCATACATCTAACTCCAAGGCAACTAGTCATGAAAGAGCACATAAAAAATGCATTCATAAGGCGCAACGTCCCTAAATTAATCTAATATACATTGATTTTATTAAAGTGAGCTAAGTCTATATATTTTATTTACAAATGAAATGGAACTAAAGGTAGGCCTACATGCTAATTAATTGGTGATCTTATATCTACAAATTTTATATCTAAAGAAACGAGCCTAAATTTATCAATTTTAAAAGAAAATGGAAATGAATTAATGGGCCTAATTCTAAGTAATTTTAAGTTAATGAAATGAGTCTAAATCTATTTATTTAAAAAAAAATGTTTTAATGGGTTGAGCTAATTCTAATAAATTTTAATTAAACTGAAAGTTACCCTAAATCTAATTAACCTAAATGGGCCTAAATTAATTTTAAAGTTAATTAAAAATTAAAACCAATTTTAAAAGCCTATTAATTAATTATGTTAATCCTAACGTGGGCTTAGGCCCTATAACGAATAAAAATACAAACAAACCCAAATAAATTAAATAAACAAATAACATAACAAACATACTATGATTTTGAACCCTAAATTTATTTACATGCAACCTAAAATTAATCTAAAGTCACCATTGATTTTAATTAAGGTTTACCAAATAAACCCTAATTTATTAATTGTTTTTAAAGCGCAGAGAATTAAAATTCCACTATTTTCCCTCTATTGGGGCTATTACAAATCCTACATATAAACTAATTAATTACATGCCCAAATAAACCAAATAAATAAACAAAACACACAGAATATAAAAGGATAAAAAATGATAATAAAAATAAAACCTAATAAGAAACAACTACATAATTAAAATCCATGGCATTCCATGGACCTTTATGGGTATTTTGTCAACTACATCTTCTCAGGGGTGTTTATCTTTATAGTTAGGAAAAGATGAAAAAACATAGAGAAAACAATAAAAGTGATTAGAACAAATAAAAAATAAAAATAAAGAATGATAAAACAAAGAAAAACAAGGATAAAAATAGAATAAAAGAAAAGAAACAAAGAAAATGATGAAGTGGATGTAGTGCAGATGACGTTTGATTACTCATCAGAGTGGATTTAATCATCGTTTTAGTATAGAATTTGTAGAATTTTATTTCTTTTCTTAGGGCCTTCTGCATGTTTTAAAAGATCGTAAGGAAATTTTTCTTTTTTAGTAAAACCTTATGTCAGTTCTTCTTCTCTCAATTTTTTTCTCTTTTTTTGTTCTTCGTGCTCCCTCCACCTCTGCCTTCTCCCTTTTCCTTTTCTAACTTAAACCCATAAAACAACCCCATAGATTAGGTTGTTATCAGGAGAAGATAAACTCTTTTGATTATCTCTAAAACTGACAGATAAAAAACTTGTATTTAAAACTTAAAGCAAAACCGAACGATAAATAAAATATTTAAGCTTCATTTATCCCTTTTTTTTAAATTAATTTCTGATCAATGAGAATTCACAAAAAAATTTAAAAAAAATCAAAATTACCGTGATCGGCACTGTACAATTCATATTGGAATTGTGTATTTCCGGTCGAAAATATTTAATTCCGACCGGAATGACATGAATTACATTGAAAGAATTAAAAATTTATAATTGGGTCCTTAAAAAAATGTTACAATTGAGTCCTAAAAATGCAATTAAGCCTTGAGATCCGAAATTCAAATACTAGAGACCTATTTACAACAAATTTTCATCATTGGAGTCCTTCGTCGTATCCATACTCGACTATCTCGAAAATGGGTCCTTACAGTTGCCCCCCCCCCCCCCCCCCCCCGGTCATTGTTTAATTGACAAATTGCGATAAAGCAAACAAGCACACAATTTCAAAAGCAAAGAGTTAGAATACTTACCTGTGTATCTTGAGACTTATATTTGTGATTGATGCATATGTTGTTGTGCAACATAATACATAATGCTAAGGCAAATTTCACTAAAATCCTTGTGGGATGTCTAGTGAAGTGAATGGTGAAATTAGCTATATTCCCTATGGGATGTCTATTTATGTGATAAATTTCGCTATATTCCCAATGGGGCGTCTAGGAAAGTAATGCTATAACTACTGTGTAGTGTCTAGCTTATTGCATTATATTCTTTTTCGGACGTCTAGCTGTGTGATAAATTTTGCTATATTCCATGTGGGACGTCTAGCAAAGTGATGCTATAACTACTATGTAGTGTCTAGCTAATTGCACTATATTCCTTGTGGGACGTCTAGTGAAGTGAAATTAGTTATATTCCCTGTGGGACGTATAACTATGTTATAAATTTTGCTATATTTTGTATGGGACATCTAGCGAAGTGATGCTAAAACTACTATGAAGTGTCTAGCTAATTGCACTATAGTTCCTATGGAATGTCTAGTGAACTGTGATTTGAAAGTTTCACTATATTTCCCATAGAACTTCTAGCGAAGTAATTGATGAATTTTGCTATATTCCCTATGGGACGTCTAGCGAAGTGATTGATGAGTTTCACTATATTCCCTGTGGGAAATCTAGTGAAGTAATGCTATAACTATTGTGTAGTGTCTAGCTAGAATGACTTTAAATTGTTGTTATAGCTACTATGTAGCATATAACGAAATGCAAATGCAGAAGTTAAATTTTTTTGGACTTTATTGCAATCCTTTCATTGTTCACTTTTTGATGCTATAATCTATAACTACTTCTGATTTTTTATCCTTGGCAACTTGATTTGAGTGCTTGAATTCTTTATGCTAACTGATTGGAATTTTTGCCAACTGACTTTGAATTTTTGCTGATTGACTCTGATCAACTGCTTTCATTACTTGCTGACCTTGATTGACTTGATAGTGTTGGTCCCGATTCCATATGTTGGGTGTATCTCCCTCTAGATTTGAAAGCTTGTTGAAGTTAGTTTCAACATGATAATTACAAAAGTACATTATAATTGAGCAAATTCATCAATTTATCATAAGATAATGTGCATTCAATGAATCTCACTAATTTTGATTTTGATGGCTATCATTTATTTATAATTCGCAATGTCAGAGGTATTGTCAACCATCTTATGCTAAGAGTGTATTATTTGCCAAGTAAAGAGCTAACTTTCACACCTAAATTCAAGGAGAACTTGCTAAATAAAACTTGTGGACATTGAGCATAAATAGATCAAATTTTAGGTATTAAAACAGTCTTTGAGTTATTTTTGTGCTTTACTTCCTTATCCAAGTATTCCCCTGCCTTTCTCATATTACTCAGCGTGATACCATTGGAAAGGTCCTTCGGATACTCATACTCTTAAAGAGCATTGGATTAAATAAAGTTGTTTTTGACATGATCCTCTTTTAGTATTCCCCCGCCTTTCATGTATTACTCAACGTGGATACCACCAGAGGATTCACATTGATACTCTTACTCATTTCTGAGCATTGGAGTATATTAGAAGTGCTTGCTCTTATTTTGATTCTCCTTTTAGTATTCCCTCGCCTTTCTTGTACTACTCAATGTGGATACCATCAAGGGATTTTGTACTTATACTCATTTGAGCATTTGAGTAGATTATATGCACATTTATTATTCCAAAGACTGAAATGATACTGTAAAATTCAAGCAATTTATACTACAAATCCATAAATTTTGTCTTTGCATATTCTTCCCTTCATTTAGGTGCAAAGCAATCATTAGACTGATTAGAGTTTAGAAACTCCCAGCACAAAATCATCAAATGGACATCTGAACTCTATGAGACTAATAAAAGAGAGCCTTTAATATCAAAGTTCATAAGATATGTTCGTTTGTTTTTTTTTCACATGATCTCATGAAATGGATGAATTTACATTGAATTTTTGAAAATTTTCTTTTCCTTTTTATTAGGATGCACTTTATCACAGAAACTAAAGGGATAGAGTTTTGTTACTTCCCTTGAACACTCACCAGGATGTTTATCACACAGGGTGATATTTTGATGAGTGATTGGTATTTGCCTTCTTGCCCATTCTTACTGTTGTGCTGGTTCTTTCTCCTTCTTCCCACTTTTTGTTTTCCCTGCACAAAATACCATAAGTTAGTCTGGTCTGTTTGCAAGTAAAGAAATTTTTATCAAAATTAAACTTTATTCTTTTGTGCTTGCGAGTGACCTTTCCATTTTTTGGTTTAAATGGAGTGATTCTAAGGGACATGGCAGCTTTGCCGAATTGGACATCTGTTCTATTTATTGGATAGGGACAAGTGATTGGTCTCAGGGGGATGGAGGCACTTTGTGTTTAGAGTTGCCGCCTAGTTTATAGAAAACCAGAAAAAGATGAAAGGGACAACATCGGGTTACTCAACGAGTATCGTCTCTAGTAGAGATTCTAAGCCCGGGAGATCTCATCTACTTTTTTACTATTTCTCATTTTAATACTCAATATATGGCTATCACAGCACCCTAGTTTCAGTATGACAGTTGATATAAATGCATTCACATAAGCACATTGATAATAACAAAAAGTACAAGAAATTTAGCATAATTATTTACAAGGCTTTCCTAGTAAATACATATGAAAGAGAAAAATTATGAAAATGTAAATCTAGTCCTAATCTAGAATACACGTGCAAAATAGAGGTTAACATAACTATGTGCAATTCCATCTATTCATCCACTTGGACAGCATATAAGCATACGAAAGGTGATTGATGCATCATGAATGATTAAATGGATGCACGTAGTTTATGCTCTAGCATGAATTATTATAAAGCATTTATAAATGATGAGATAAATAGTAAACAATGATATTGCATCATTGGACTGGAACATCAAAGCTTTAGCTTAGATAAGTCAGCTTTCGTGTTTATTAAATGAATATTAACGCAAAATGACAATTAATATAAGCAAAACGAAGCAGAGATTATTCAATCAGCATGCAAATTGCCAGTCTCATCACACAAATCACAACAATTTCTCAACTGCTGGCGGCAATAAAGTAAAATGCAAGACAGTAAAATAAACATGCAAAAATTATTATTTGGCCCTCAAATTCGACTGAGCTTTTTTGGTGTTTTTGAAGCTTTAGCTTCATGAGATTTTCAAGCTTTCCTCGTTGAGAGGTTGAAAATGTCATGTGTAATCCAAATTCATATACCTTTGAAGTGTGCTTTGATAAAGATAAAGGTGGGTTTGGTTTAAAAGTGGTCTAAAAACCCTACGAAAAAATGTAGAAGGTGGGCTAAAGTGTGTGGATTGGGGCTCATAAGCCTTCAATTCAATAGTGTTTCAGTGTATGTATGCTTTTTTTTAGCTCTTGCCTCTTTTTTTTTTAGCTCTTACCGGTGTTCCTAGGCTCTAGCCTTGTCGAAATGGGAGGTAGAGACACCTATTTATAAGGAAATGTGCCTAAAAATGAGTGAAAAGTAGGGAAAATGCACATGATCATGCCCTTGGCATACGTGATCACGCCCTTAGAATGCCTGATCACGGGTCTGGGGTGTGTGACCACGCATAATTGTGCGTGATCATGCGCTCTTACGCGCGTCATGCGGCCTTCCCAAGCTCTGTTTACGCTGTTTTAGGGGTGTTTTTTGGGGTTTTTGGACCTTTCGAATGTGTTTCTGAGGTTTTTTTTGTCAAAATTGGCTTTTATTTTTGTGCGTGATCATGCACTACAAATTTGCTCATGCGCTACAAATTTGCTCATGTGCTACTTCTCGGGATTACGTGTACTATTACAGGGTCACTTTAGAAAGTTTTAAGGGCTTACAGATGTGTTTTTGATGTTTTTTTATCAAAATTAACTTTCAATTTTCACGAAGCTGAACTCCGGTCTTATGAGATGAACATCGGTCTGACGAGTTGCACGTTTTAGTAACAGTTGCTCGAAATAAGCTACTAATCATTCTGATAATTCATAATTCATAAAATTGGTGTACGACTTAATGATTCGATAGCCGGTTTTGCTTGGTTCGGGCTTTTTCGGCACTCTTCAGAGGCGGTACGAATGAACAAACACTTGTCATGTTCAGAGAAATATTTTCATCACTGGACCTTTTTGGGGACAGTTAAAATTTGATGCATGACAGTTGGCCCCTACTTTATGTGTGTTGTATAGTACTCTAGTACCAATGTCAATACACGTGAAGTAAATGTAGAGATGCAAAAATAATTTTGGGAAGAGGTACTTACCTGATGGTGTGCCATTTGGTTAGGCTTATCGTTGTTGATGTTGTTTCATTTGATTGGTGGGGCTGCCGCTTATTTGTGTGCCTTGTAATTCCATCAGGCGAGGTAAGATAATGCTTTCATAACCTCCTTAGGTATTAATGCAAATGCTACTAAGCAGATAAGATGCTTCTAAGCGGATTGGAATGCTTCTATGCAATGAGATGCTACTAAGCGTATGCGATGCTTCTACGTAGATGGAATGTTACTAAGCAGATGCGATGCTTCTAAGTGGATGCGATGCTTCTAAATAGATGAAATGCTTCTAAGCAGATGAAATGCTTCTAAGTAGATGAAATGCTACTAAGCAAATGAAATGCTTCTAAGAAAAAAAAATGCTAATAAGCAGATGGAATACTTCTAAGCAGGTAAGATGCTACTAAGCATATGAAAAATGGCTCTTAGCAGAGAAAATGTTACTAAGCATATGAGATGCTACTAAGCATATGAGATGCTTCTAAGTAAATAAGATGCTACTAAGTATATGCAATGCTTCTAAGAAAATGAGATGCTACTAAGTAGATGAAATGCTTCTTAGCAGGTGAAATGCTACTAAGCAGATGAAATGCTTCTAAGCAGAGAAAATGCTTCTAAGCAGACAAAATGCTACTAAGTAGATACGATGCTTCTAAGCAGATAAAATGCTTCTTAGCAGACAAAATGCTACTAAGCATATGCGATGCTTCCAAGTAGATAAAATGCTTCTAAGAAGACAAAATCCTACTAAGCAAATGCATGCTTCTAAGCAATGAAATGCTTTTAAGCAGATAAGATGCTACTAAGCATATGAGATGCTTTTAAGCAGGTAAGATGATACTAAACTGATTAAAAATGCTTCTAAGCAGAGAAAATGCTACTAAGAAGATGAGATGCTTCTAAGCAAATGAGATGCTACTAAGTAGATGTGATGCTTCTAAGCAAATGAGATGCTACTAAGCAGATGAAATGCTTCTAAGCAAATGAGATGCTTCTAAGTAGATGAAATGCTTTTTAAGCAGATGAATTGCTTCTAAGCAATGAAATGCCACTAAGCGGATACAATGCTTATAAGCATATAAGATGCTTCTAAGCAGATGAAATGCTACTAAGCATATGCGATGCTTCTAAGCATACATAATGCTTTTAACCAATGAAATGCTTCTAAGCATATAAGATGCTACTAAGCAGATGAGATGCTTGTAAGTAGGTAAGATGTTACTAAGCATATGAAAAATGAATCTAAGCAGAGAAAATACTATTGAGTAGATGAGATGCTTCTAAGCAAATGAGATGTTACTAAGAAGATGTGATGCTTCTAAGCAAATGAAATGCTTCTAAGCAATGAATTATTACTAAGCAGATGAGATGCTACTAAGCATATGAGATGCTTTTAAGCAGTGAAAAATTACTACTGAGTAGTGATGATGTAATAATGATGTCATCATTCATCGTGTTTCGAGCATGATTTCATGATGTGTCAATTGTGATAATTGCATATGCGACATACTTGTGTTATATATGCTTCATTTTTCTTTTTTGAATGACTTTATGAGAAAGTGATGTCAAATGCAGTGTCCTAAAACATACAATGCTTATGTTTGTGCATATTTTTTGTGCATTTTTTTTGGTAAAATGCAAGTTCGGGACCTCAGGAGTGCATGTGCGGGAGTCTTGGTGTGTGCATGTGTGAGTTTCGGAGCCTGTGAGGCTCGAAAGAGCATGTGATCAGGTGCATGGGGCATGTGATCATGAGTTTTTACGTGTGATCACGCACTAGGCATGTGATCACGTGCTATAAGGCGTGACTGATGCCTATAAAACGAACTCATTTTTGAGTTTTTGATATTTTTACCTATTCTTTGACCTTTTTTTAGCCTTTTTTGAGTTTTTATAATGCTTTTCTTTTATTTTCTTCTGTTGTTACTTTGTTCCTTTACGGAGTGCAGGAATTATGGACTTCCCTCCTATTCCTGAGGATCTTGGTGACTTTGACAGTGTGAATACTATTTTTTTTCTTTTGACGAGTTTATTTTAGAGGATGAGGTGGTTCTTGGGCAGGCTAGTGTAGGGACTTCTACTGTTGGAGCTACAGAGCCGAGACTAGTGGTGGAGCCTCTTCTCATCCACCTCAACTTTCTCAGAGAGATCTAGTTCCCGTGGTCTATAGCCTGGAGACTCATGCTTGGATTATTCATCATCGACTAGTTGGCTTGCTTACATAGCTCTTACTGTAGTTAGCTTTACTTGTTGTAGCTCTAGTTGTTTGCCTTAGCACTTATTGTACGTGTTGTTTTAGTTTTAGCTCTTACTATTTAAGTTCAGTATTCATTGTCTATATGGTTATATCTGACATGTATTTTAGCTCTCGTTGTAGTCTAGCTCTAGTTGTTATTTAGCTCTTGCTATAGCTCTTGTTGTTCGATGTTAGCACTTGCTATAGTGTAGCTCTTATCGTTTGATGTTAGCACTTATTGTAGTGTAGCTCTAGCTATTGTGTAGCTCTTACTGTAGTTTTAGCTCTTGTTGTAACATAGCCCTTGCTATAGTTTAGCTATTGTTGTAATATAGCTCTTGCTGTAATGTCTATAGCTCTTGCTAGAATATCTGTAGCTCTTACTGTAATGTAGCTCTTATTGTAGTTTAGCTCTTGTTGTAGTGTAGCTCTTACTGTTGTCTAGCTCTAGTTGTTGTGTAGCTCTTGTTGTTGTCTAGTTCTTGCTATAGTGTATCTCTTGCTGTAGTGTAGCCTTTGCTTTAATATAGCTATTGCTGTAATTTTAGCTCTTGCTATGATTTAGCTCTTGCTATAGTTTAGCTCTTGTTGTAGTGTAGCTCTTACTATTGTCTAGCTTTAGATGTTGTGTAGCTCTTATTGTTGTCTAGCTCTTGCTGCAATGTAGGTCTTGCTATAATTTTAGCTCTTGCTATAATTTAGCTCTTACTGTCTGATTGTTGCTCTTGTTGTTTATGTAGCTCTAGCTATAGTGTTCCTATAAAGATGCAAAAAGAGATATTTTAGTATTTGATAAAATGTTGTAACTATTTTACCTGCTAGTTGCAGTCCTCTAGGCTTGTCAATCAGCTACTGGTAGCTTCAATAAGGTTAGCTCGTATTATCAGGTCTTCCTCCATGTGTGAAGCAGATGGTTGCTGGGAAGGGCTTTGATGGTATTATTTTTGCTCTTACTTATGGCTCTTATGCATCGAGTTAGGCTACGATGTGCACTCTTATTGAGTGATGGATGGATACTACCCATAAGTTCCATTTGCATTTCGGAGAAATGACTATCACTCCGCTTGATTTTGCAGCCATTACATGGCTGAGTTTTTCTAGGGAGCCTGTCCCTTTTAGTAGTGAGGCATATAGTTTTACCATCATGAGGAATAAATAGTTGAAGGATTTGTTCGGTGTTATTGCTTTTGTGAAGTCTGGCTTCTCCACTTTGATCTAGTGTACGCAGCTTGTAGAGAAGGTGAGGTCAAGGCACGACGTGGGTGATGTTAACTTTGAGCAGTTGGATAGGTGTTTTTTTGTTCTATCTCTTGAGTGTTGTTATCTTCCTGAATGCCTCCGGTACTGGTTTCCTACAGTTGTTACATGTCCTGAGGAATTTGAGGGATTTGTCAAAGTACAGTTGGGGCACAGCTGCCTTTTCCCATATGTATTCTGGTTTGGATACAGCTTATAGAGGACGCTCACACGTTTTTAGCTGCTTGTTCGTGCTAGATGTGAGTGTGGTCTCTTGCTCTTGGATTATTTTGTCTTTGATAGTTCTGACTCCTTTCTTTTTAACAGGTTTGGGCTTACGAGTTTGGAGTGTTTCCTCATCCTTCTATTGAGCATTCACCTTAGAGTGGCTTTCCCTATCTCTCGTGATGGATTAAGAGGAGTTTTGGTTTGATTGAGAGTCCGACAGAGGCGAGGGGTCTCTTGCGTAGATTGGCCCATAATCAGGTATGGTGCATTTTAACTTTGATCATTCTTTGGCAATCCTTTTGCTTATGTGTTTTTCGGGTAGATTTGTCCTTGCTGGTGGATGGAGCATCAAGACTGGTCAATCAAGATGGGGGTGGCTTGGCGCCTAACATAGAGGAGGGTCTTACTGCCCCGCCTTGTTAACAAGGTGTGGTATCTGGGTGAGCGGGTCTATCACTGGTGGGATGGACCGTTTATGAGGAGAGTTCCTATTGCTCCCCCTGGGAATATATTCTAGGGTCGAGAGCTCATTGGAGAGAAGCTTGACAGAGATGAGAGAGGGTATCCCTTTGAGGATTTCTTGGAGGGAGCTCATTGCTCTTAAATGATAACTCTAGTGCCGCATTTGATTGATGTTGTGGCCAATGAATTTGTTCCTCCTCCACCTCCTCAGGTAGATCCTTCACAGTCTTTGGGCTCTAGAGCTAGGACTTCGAGGTCATCCCAGGGTCATTTTGCTTCCAGAGTAGCATCTTCTGACCTGGAACGCTTCTAAGCTATGTTTTTTTCTATTTTCATGTAAGCATGTAACAAAGTTTGTTAGTATTAAATAGTAAATGACATGAATTATGAGAGTTTTATCTACAGAATTTTGGGCATAGTCGAAGGAGGTCAGATTCCTCTCGTTTTGTCAAGGAAAGTGGTCCTACGACCGAGGGGATGGCACATGCTAGTGGTATGGGACCTAGCAGTGTCATTTTTGGTGATTTTATGAGTGCAACACCTCTGATATTGTACTGGCTAACAGTTATGGGAGTGGGAGCTCATTTTTCTTTGCCCAAAGCGGGTACACCATTATTGGGTGTAGTACTTACAAATGCCACTCACGTTAGTTTCTTGACTCCGTGAGGTTTCTCTTTTTTCTTTGCTTTGTTCATTATCTGATTTCTTTTTCTTTGCAGGTGCCTATTTTTACTACTCAGTCTTGGTATACTTCTATGATCAGTGCGTAGGAGTATTTCATGGAGTTTACTGGCGCATAGAGCATACTGCTTTCTTCTTTTATAGATTTGTACCTATTTTATGCAAATGCATGTGCTTTCATGAATGCATGAAATATGATTTTATGATGTTTGTCTAATGTGGAGTGAGTATATTCATGCTGGTTGTGACTGGGAGCGGGAACGAGCATCGTATGGTGAGCAAATTGATCAACTGCATGTGCGACTGGCGGCTTTTGAGATGGATACAGAGGATGAGAAGCCTAGCTCGGATGACGAGGATGCTTGAGTGAATTTAGCTCTTACTTTTGATAGCACCATAGCCAATATAGTTGTTTGGTATAGGCTTTTGGTTATGGTTGTCAATGTTGTATTATTCTCCCGAGCTTATGGACTCAGGGTGTTGTATTTAGGGCATCTGTCCTGTATATTGTATTTTGTACTGATGGTTGCTGTTGTTGTACTCTGGATTGACTAACTTGTATGCTTCTAATTATAACATTTGTAACTGTGATCATTTTGTCTGATTATTTTGCTTTCATCTACCTCTTTATTTTATTTTTCCCTCTTTTGCATAGGGTGTCTCTTTTCAGAGCTCTTCACTCCTATCTGGGTTTTTTTTTCCTCTTTTGCCTAGGGCGTCTCTTTTCATAACTCTTCATGCCTAGCTGGGCTTTTTTTTAAGGTTCGATGATAGTGGCTGGCTTTATCGAGGAGAAATAATGAAACAAGTAAGAACTGCAAAGCATGTAATGAAAATATGCAAATTGTACTTAGTATGCTCGATGGATTCGGAGGATAATGATGTATTGCATTTTCTCAAATGTACTTACATGGTTTGACAAGTATTCGCATATTTACTGAATACATTTAAGAAAAGCACAATTACGTTTATACAGATTTCGAATTGATGGTACCCATGTCCTTAGTCAGCCTCTTCAGATTTTCCAACTAAGTATTTTCTCTTGGTTTCCCTTAATTTTTGCCTAAGCTGCCTTTTTTCGATTTTCAACTCAGCAGGGTTTTTTTTTTTTGTATTTACTCCAGATATAGTACTTCTTTAAGTGGTCCGTGTTGGTAGGCTCAGAGAACTCATTTCCTTCAGAATCCATCAGCTTGACAGCTCCTCTTGATAGCATATTTTTTACTAGATATGGGCCTTCCCAGTTTGGCATAAACTTCCCTCTAGGGTCTGAGACATTCTATTTGGCTTGCTTTAGCACCCAGTCTCCTACTTTCACACTCTTGTGTTTGACTTTTTGGTTGAAGGCTCTAACCAGTCGAGCTTGATATAGTTGTGTATGATACAGTTCTTTAAGTCTCTGACTGTCCAGAGTAGTGAGGCTGTCATGCCTTTGCTGAGCCCATTATACTTCGAGCAGTTCAGATTCAATTGCTATCTGCAGTGATTTGATTTCCATTTCCACTAGGGGTACTGCTTCAAATCCGTATACTAGTGAGAAAGGAGTGGCTCTTGTTGAAGTTTTAACTGTTGTTTAGTATCCCCATAATGCAAATATGTTTAGTATTTAGTGGTAGTTTAGTCCTAATTATATTTAGTTTTCTTAAGTTTAGTATGTTTATTTTGTTATTAGGTTATTGCATTCACCTCTTTATCTTTATGGATTATTATGTAGGTTTTACACATATTTTATGCTTAATTCATGCTTGAAAAAGACTTGGAGTTGATTAGAACAAGTTGGAAAGTAAAAAGAATCAATTTTGGAGAATTGAATCCTGTTAGGAGTCATCACACTTGGCATGACTCGTTATGAAGAGCGACTGAAATGAGTCGTCACACTTGGCACGACTCGTTTTAAGGGCAAAACACTTAGAAAATTCTGGATTGAGAAGTTTTCATATTTCAGTCATAAATTCTTCTAGAGACATTCAAATTAGATGATTCAAGTTGATCTACAAAGATAAGACAAAGCTCTAGAAGTTTCATGAAGGAACATTCGACAGTTAAAGCCATCTGAATGGACGAAACTACCCTTGAAGTCAGAGTATTTGCAAAGGGAGGTGAATTTTTGTATCAAGTGATGCCTTTTCAAGTGTGAGGCCTATAAAGAGGAGGACAACAAGAGCCAGAAAAGGGACTTTTGCTGATTATTAGACATTACCTTTTATTTTACTTTTTATTAGAGTCTTTCTTATAAGAATTAAAAAGAGACAAAGGCCAAGAAGAAGGAACATCAAGACTTAGTAAAAAGGGTTTTATCTTTCCTCTTATTTTCCCTTTTCTATGTTGTTATTTGTTTTCTTTTGTTGTTGTTTGATCATGTATTTTGGCTAAGTCCTTTGTTTGTTAGAATTGCAAGGAAGAATGACTCAATGAATTACATCTTTATTTTCTTTATAGTATATGAATGATTTGATTTTAATTGAGTGTTTAATTGAATTATATATGCTTGATCACCATATATGATGTGTTAATCAAATTATTCACAACGAAAGTTGGGGTAATTTGGTGGAAAAATAATTGAA
>CATIWM010405461.1:0-27258 GCA_949671775.1 Mallotus repandus | reverse complement strand
AAAAATACAATAAAAATAAGAAAAATGCAATAAAAATAAATAGAGTTCTGGAATAAATAAATAAATATGGCAGAAATAAAATAATAAAAATAAAGGTGACATTTTTACTTTACGATAAAAATATAAACTTTACGATAAAAGGGTAAAGTTTACTATAAAAGGCATAAATACAATAAAAATTGCAAAAATACCAAGAAATGATAACAATACAGAAATAAATATGCAAATAAATTAAAAATACAGAAATGAAAATACTAAAATGGTAAAAATAGCATTTCGACCATAAAAATGAAGATTTTGTGATGAAAATGCTATTTTTTCCATAAAAGCATAAATATCACAAAAATTGATAAAAATGCAATAAAAATGAGGAAAAATATAGAATAAATCAAAATGATGCAAAAATAATAATAAAAATGCTGAATTTACACTGAAATGCCCATTTTAATAGAAATATAGAAAAAGATGCAAAAATGAATACAAACACTCTCGGATCCAACTTGAACTTCCTTCTCCTCCTACATATCTTATATCTAATCTTCAAATCACCACAAAAATCACAACTTTATCACTGTTGGTGTTAAATTTATGCATAGCTTTAGGACTTTATTTTCCATACATTTGTACATTTCACGTAGCATTTAGAGAAGAAAATCATATAGAATCATATACTTTTATATTTTCTTTGATTTTGGTTAGGGAAAGGAGTTTGGAGGAGATTTGAGAAGGAAAGAAGTGAAAGAATAGAGGAAGATAGAGCAGAAGAAAAATAAAGCCAGTTCATTGTCACAATCATGGACTTATACGCGATCGCGGACCTGCCCAGCTCCAGCCCTAAGTGATATCGAGCCTGACGCGAGCGCAGCCTCATACGCGATCGCAGGTTTCTAGATAGACAACTTTCTATTTTGAGTGTGGCTTCATGCGTGGTCCTGGGCAGCGCGTTTCCAGTAGAGAACATGCTGATGTGTGCATAACTAGAAGAGAAAATTCAAAGGAGGTGAGAGGACATGTTCTAAAAGGTCTAGAAAGGACAAAGGCATGAATTACTTGGGGCATAAAAGGACCACATTCTCCATTTCACAAAGGAGAAACTTCTTAGAGAAGAAGACACAAGAATCAACATACTAAGAGGATGAGAAAAGAAGGAGAAGAGACCCATCTAAAGATTTAGAGCTTCTTGGATAACATTTCTATTTCTCTTTTCTTGTTCTACTCTCTTATGTGTATTTGAATATTGAATGTTGATTTTAATGTTGTTGGGATTTTGGAAACCCATTTGATTTAAGTTCATTTAATATATTAGTTTTTGCTTATAAATTACATATAGTGTTTGTTAAGCTTGTTGAGTGATGTGTTGAGGCCTGATGCATCCCTTGTTTGAATCTATGCAATGAGAGTTGGTGGATTCAATAGACCTATAAACACTTGTTAGATCTTTCAATGACTTGAGAGAGCTTGTATAGATCTAATCCTCTATAAGTTTGCTGAATGTCTTTCAAGTTAGGTTTAATCTTGTTGTATGATGATGATGAGAATTAAGTTGTATGATGAGATTTGATTGTGCTTGTTAGTGAGATTAACCTTGCTCGAGAGAGATTGTTAATTCAATTTTTTTTAAACTTGAGTTATGCAATAGAGCTTAAACCAATATGTTATTTGGCTTAACGATAATGTTGTGTACAAATTCCCTAACAACATGCTTTCATTATTAATTATCTTCTTATTATTCTAAATTGCAAAAGCCTTATCCATATTCTTTAGATAGTTTGTTACACTGTTCTTTTATTTTAAGCAATCCATTTTAATAGCTCTAAACATACACAATAGAGATTAATAAGTAATTAGTCCCCAATCCCTGTGGAGACGATACTTTACTTATCATTATATTACTTGTCGACCCATGCACTTGCGGTAATCAACAAGTTTTTACCGCTGTTGCCGGGGATTGATGAAGCTAACAGATCAATATTGTTTTGGATTAGAGCATTTTCTATTTTTAAAACTCTGTTCTTAACTTGCCAACTCTGTTTTTAGGTACCCTTATGATTATGTATGCACAACACTAGATGTTTGGGAAAAGAACCACTACTCTAAATTTATCTCAATTGGAAAGGGAGAATCGTAGGAGATCAAGTAGTGCGTCTAGAGACATGGCTGCACAACACAGAGAATAACAAGTTGATGTAGAGCAAATTCTCCTTGAGTTTGCTATGCCTGGTTTAGAAGCAGCTCAGTAAAGTATCACTAGAACAAATGTACAAGCTAATAGTTTTGAAATCAAGCCTGCTCTATTATAAATGATTCAATATATTCTTCAGTTTCATGGTTTGCCTTCAAAAGATCCAAACATGCACATAGCAAATTTCTTGGAGATTTGTGACATATTTAAGTATAATGGGGTCTTCGATGATGCTATTAGACTAAGGCTTTTTCCATTTACACTCAAAGATAAAGCCAAGGCGTGGCTTAATTCTCAACCTCCAGCATCTATCACAAATTAGGACTCACTTGCTAAGGGATTTATAGCAAAATACTTTCCTCCCACAAAACAGCAAAGATTGTTAAAGATATAACTACATTCCAGCAATTTAAGAATGAATCTTTGTGCGATGCATGGGAGAGATTCAAGAAATTGCAACAAAGTTGTCCACACCATGGACTTCCCAAAGATATTCTCATCTGAACCTTCGATAATGGAGTGATGAGGTCTATAAGAGAAATAATTGATGCAGCTGTAGGGGGATCTTTGATGAGGAAAACCATTGATGGTGCTTTTAAACTTTTGGAAGAGATGGCCAACAACAATTGCTTATGGCCTTCAGAGAGACAAGGAGGAAGACTTATAGTTGATGAGGTTACATTAATTCAAGCACAACTAGCTGCATTAAACAAGAAAATTGATAGTTTTGATTCAAGAGGTAATGTTGTCTCAACCTCTTCTTCAGCTATTTTTTGTGAACATTGTCATATGCTTGATTATACAACACTTGAATGTGGTTTTGGAAGTGGAAATGTGTATGGGGATTGAACTCTAGAAAATTACAGCTTTGTAGGAAACTAATTCCAACCAAGACAACAAAACAACAACCCCTATTCAAATACATACAACCAAGGATGGAGAAACCACCCAAACTTCTCATGGAGCAATAACTAAAACACTCAAAACTTCCCTAATAAGTTCACTAAACCTCCACCACCACCTAGTTTTCAACCCAAATCTTTAGATGAAAGATTTGCTGCTATAAAGGCAAAGTTTGAGTCCAAGTTTGACAAATTTATGGAAGCCATTAGTGAAAAAATTAATAGTCAAAGTGAGAAATATGATAAAATTTTCAACCATCAATCTTCATTAATCCACAACATAGAAATTCAACTTGGTTAGCTAGCCAATGTGGTTGCTACTAGAGCTCAAGGTCATCTTCCAAGCAACATAGAAGTCAATCCAAAAGAGCAAGTTAAGGATATTACCTTAAGGAGTGGTAAAGAACTTCAAGGACCTAAACAAGTACTATTGAGAGCTGATGTTAAAAAAGAACCACAAGAGGTTAAAGTAGAAGATGTGCAAGCTGAATTCCAAAGAAAAAGCTTAAAGAGCCAAAGGAGAAACAAGTGGAGCAGCCAATAGCTATAGATACTTCAAAGTATGCTCTAAGGCTACCTTTTCCTTTAAGGTAAAGGAAAATGAATGATGATGACTAGAGGTTTGCTAAATTCATAGAAACCTTTAAGAAGTTATAGTTGAATATGCCTTTTTCAGAAGCACGAGATGCCAAAATATGAAAAATTCCTCAAGGACATTATCATTAACTAGAGGAAGTGCAATGACAATGAGATGGTTCCTCTAACGGAGACTTGTAGCTCCATCATTTCAAGAAAAATTCCAATCAAGCTGAAAGATCTAGGGAGTTTTACAATTCCTTACCCTCTTAATTCTAAAAAATTTCCTAAATGTTTGTGTGATTTAGGAGCTAGCATTAATCTTACACCTCTTTCTCTTTTCAAGGAATTGAATATTGGAGATGTGATCAACACCAACATGACTCTTCAACTAACTGATCACTCAATCAAGAAACCTTATGGAGTGGTTGAAGATGTTCTTGTGAGAGTGGACAAATTTGTATTCCTTGTAGATTTTATTATCTTGGACTATGAACAAGACAAGCATTGCCCGTTAATCTTAGGAAGACCTTTTCTCAATACCGGATGAGCTTTAATTGATGTGTATAAAGGCAAGATCACTTTGAGAGTTGGAGAAGAGCAAGTTGAGTTTACCATATCCAAACTAATGCAACAACATTTATGGGAAGATGAATCATGTATGAGAGTGAAAGTAATTGATGATTGCGTAAGAGAAGTACAAGAGAAGATGGAGTTAAAAAGATATATTAAAGATGAGCAACTTGAAGATGAGGATGGAGATCCTATATCTAAACCTGAGCTCTTAATTCGAAGTGATGCACCAACACCTCCATCTATAGAGAAACCACCTCAACTTCAGCTCAAACCTTTACCAAGCCATTTGAGGCATGTTTTTCTAGGGGAAGGAAACACACTCCCCATTATCATCTTTAACAAGCTTACCAAGGCACAAGAATATCAAGTTTGTGGAGTAGTGAGAAAGAGATGGAAGGCCATGGGATGGCAAATTTCATATATCAAAGGTATTAGTCCCTCTTTTGTAATGCATTATATAGGAATGGAGGAGGGCTATAAAGCAACTATAGAGAAATAGCGAAGGCTTAACCCAAATATGCAAGAAATTATTAAGAAGGAGATAGTTAAGTTGCTAGATGCTGGAATAATCTATCCCATCTCTGATAATCAATGGGTTAGTCCGATCCAATATGTTCTAAAGAAAAGAGGGATGATTATTGTTGAAAATAAGGAAGGTGAGATGATCTCTAAAAGGGTAGTGAGTGGTTGGAGGGTATGCAATGACTACCGTAAGCTCAACAATGCCACTTGAAAGGATCATTTCCCTCTTCCTTTTATAGATCAAATGCTAGAAAGGATAGTTGGTTATGCATATTATTACTTTTTGGATAGGTATTCAGGCTATAATCAAATCTGCATAGCCCCTGAAGATCAAGAGAAAACAGCCTTCACTTGTCCATATAACACTTTTACATATAGAAGGATGCCATTTGGATTGTGCAACGCCCACCCTTGCCACTTTCCAAAGATGCATGACTTCTATTTTTTCGGACTTAATAGAGAGCATTATGGAAGTCGTCATGGATGATTTCTCTATTTTTGGAGATTCATTTCAGTCTTGCTTATCAAATCTTGATCAAGTATTGAAGAGGTGTGAGGATACTAATTTAGTCTTGAATTGGGAGAAATGCCATTTTATGGTGGATGAGGGTATAGTCTTTGGTCACAAGATTTTTCATGCTAGTATAGAGGTAGATAGAGATAAAATTGAAGTTATTGAAAAGCTACCTCCACCAACTTCAGTCAAGGGAATTCGAGTATTCTTGGGGCACACTAGTTTTTACCAACGATTTATAAAAGATTTCTCTCAAATTGCTAAACCTCTCACTCATCTAGTGATTAAAGATGTGCCTTTAATTTTAATGAATCTTGTTTAACGACTTTTCATAGGTTGAAGAAGGCCTTGATTTCAGCACCAATCATTTCTCCACCTGATTGGTCAATCCCTTTTGAGTCAATGTGTGATGCTAGCGATGTTACAATGGGAGATGTTCTTGGATAAAGAAAAGATATTAAACATCATGTTGCAATGGGAGATGTTCTTGGATAAAGAAAAGATAACAAACATCATGTTATCTATTATGCTAGTCGGACTCTTTCAGATGCTTAATTAAATTATACCATCACTGAAAAGGAATTATTAGCTATAGTTTTTACCCTTGAAAAGTTTTGATCTTACGTGTTAGGATTCAAAATTATTATTTACATTGACCATGCAGCATTAAGATATCTTTTTTCCAAAAAAGATGCTAAACCAAGACTTATACATTGGATTTTGTTACTGCAAGAATTTGATCTTCAAATAAAAGACAAGAAAGGAAGTGAAAATGTGGTTACGGATCATTTATCCAGATTGGAACAGCATCATAAGCTACTACCTGATAAAAGTGAAATCAATGATCAATTCCCTAGTGAATTTCTTTTTACGGTACAATAAAATCCATTTGCACTTACAGTAATCAACAATCACAACAATAATTATTTACAATAAAATGAATAAAAATGCAAGAAAATGATAAAAATCATAAAAATGCAAATTTTAATAGAAAATAATTAAGAGATCCTCAGAGGGACCAGATTATTATCCTTATAGCATGCTTTGATAAAGATGTGGTTTGGTTTGGATTTAATGGTCTAAATCCTAAGATAAAATAAAAGAAAAAAAATGATTTTAGATAGTATTTAGGGTTGATGGGGTCTCCAAATGCTTTAGAAAAGAGAGAGAGAAGGTAGGAGAAGGTACTGGAATAGTAGGTTTTTCTCTCACTAGAAGACTATCTCAGGAAATGTGCCACTTTTCCTCCTAAATGAGGAGAAAAATATTTTTTTTATATGTGGGCCGGGTTGACCCACGCTCTTAAGTTCATAACCCACACACGGGTCATTTGACCCATGCACGGGTAAATAGGTCATTTTGACCCACGGACTAGGTTACAAACCAAGCTCATGGGTTGACCCATGGGTTTTTCTCCTATTTTAGTCACTTTTTGGCCTAAATTGGCTCTCTTTTGGGCTTTGGTATACTTTTTGTATTTTTTAAGTTTCTTGGTTGCTTTTGGGTTTCTTCTCGATCTAAGGATGCTCGAGAAAACTTCTGAAGGAGTTTTCCCCTATTTAAGTGACAAGAATCCTTCATCATCAGATTTTTAGGAGACCGTCAAAATTTAGGTATCAATAGTTGCCCCTTGCTTCACGTATGTTGATCAAGCTGTCACCTTATCGGTGCATGGGAAGCAAAGTTTGAAAACTATGAGATAAAATGTGAAAACCTTTGATTCTGGGGTGACCCCCTACTTCACATTCATTGACCAAGCTGCCACCTTGTCAATATATGGGAAGTAAAGTTTGATAACAGTGAGAGATGTAAAAACTTTCATGAGGTTGCTATGTGACCTATTCAAACCACAAAGCGTGGTGCACTGTATAGCCCTACGGGCTTTAAGCACGGTTTCAAAGAAACTGAAATGCATGTAAAATTTTTGTGAGGGTACACTATATAGCCTTAGGCCTCAAGTGCCAGGTTTCAGAGAAACTAAAGTGTAGTGTTATTTTCTAAAGTCATGATATGTGTAAAACCAAAATGCTATGATGTAGTTTCGATTTTGAAATTATCAGAATTTTGTTCGTGCTTTCAGGGGTTTAACTTTACTGGTGAAGAGTACGCATCAGGGGCTTCGAGTCAGTCTGATTACAGTTGTCTCACCTTAATGCGATTCTTACTGTTTCTCTGAGTTTTGATCATCATCCCTTTGCCAAGCAGATTTCTGATTACCATATGAAGAGCAAGTTTCCTACTTGATACGAATAAAATTCATCAAATGAGGCCACTGAGAACCGTGATGTATGAGACAACCCTTGATGTCATGTCATTTCCTTTGGAGGTAAATGCTTGATCATACTTCTTTCTCTTCTCAGGCATTCCCTGCCTTTTATCACTCAGCATGAATGCTGTGAAAGAGTTCCCCTAAATACTCTTACTCAAGATTTGAGCATTGGTGTACATTGAGTACGATCTTCATTATTTTCCCCCCTTTTTCTCTCTTTTTTTTTCTCTTATTTTTTTCTTTTTTCCTTTTTTTTCTATTTACTTTGCTTTTTTTCCTCCTTTTTGCATTTAGACCTCTTTTGTGGTCTAACATGATAATCGCAGGCTATCCAATCATTTTGGTTCCCTATGACTCTTTCTTTGGTGGATTTTCTATCTTTCATGAGGTTGTCGAGCATTAGGTTGATTAGAAGTGAGAATCCTCGCTTGAAGTTGCTGATCAAGTTAGAAAACTTTGAAAATCTCATCAAAGTGAGACAGTCACTGTCGAGGTTGACTAGTCTGTCCTTGTTACGTGCCCTCTCTCTCCAGCGTGAGTGAATCTCTGAGAGCATTAGAAAATGGCGTTTGGAATGCAAATATATGTATAAATGCATGGATGTCTGAAGGCTTGTGAAGATTTTAGAGCAAAGTGGTATAGAAGACCCCCTGAATTCTGCACTCTTTCAAGGGCATTTTCTACCTTTAATACGGGTTCTTGGCTTCTGATTATGTCTCAGGTTGAGTTTCGGGCCTTCATTGTGCTATTGGGACCTTCTGGAAGCTCTAGCGTACAAAACTATGCATTTTGAGGGCTCTGGTAGGTCTTGGGCGGTGTTGCAGGTATGACCCGTGCGTGTGGTTCCATTCTAACCCATGGACCAAAGGCTTATAAAAGCCTTTTTCCTTTGATTTTCTTAATTTTTTATTCTTCTTTCTCTCTCCTCTCTTAAAATCGTTTAGACTTTAGGCTTTCTCCACTTCAAAACCCATGCAAGGAGGTGAAGGCAGTAATAGGGGCAACCTTCTCGGACAGATTCCTCCCGGTCTTGAGATTAGTTTAAAGGATCTTAATAAGGGAACCAATCAGGCAGGACAAGCTGTGGATGTTACAGCATGTCAGAAGTCGATGCCTGCCCATCGCACCAGGCATGGTGTGAAGAGAGGACACGAGATTCCTCTCATTTCAAATTTGAGAGAGCATGTATGGGTGCTTCATCGTCAGCAGGTCAGTACCCCAAACTTGGTTTTTTTTTTTTACTTCCTTTGATGTTGTATCGCTCTTGCATGATAGAATATAGGAAGTTAGTTCTTGCAAACTTAGGAATAAATTAGATTATTAAGAACTCATTTTTTATAATACTTCCCTTGCTAGGATTAGCTACTTCATGCGTTAAATGACCTTTAGAGATGTACTTGCTAGGGTTTTGCCTTCTTTAGATTGCATGCTAGGACTTATTTGCCATGTTTCCCATCCTAATTGTGTGATTCCATTTACCTGCAAATGACAAGTAAACAGTAGTTAGTGTTGGTTTAAGTAGGAAATTTCTAAGTCATAATATGTATTTTGCTGACTTCACTTCATAGGGCCCGGTGACCTACTTGGTTCTGCACAGTAGCTTCACTAAGGCTAAGAAGCTCTACTAAAAGTTGCCTACAGAAGTATGAGACTAGGTACATGGTCTCATCTTCAACGGCATTTTAGGTAATCTGCTGGAGGGGCCAGAGATATTGAGGAGTCAACAGGTGGCTATGATTACTCTGATCGAGAGGCGGTCAGACAGCATGCATGGCTTCCATTTCCAATTTGGGGAGATGATGATTATGCCCCTCCACTCTACTGTAATTATGAGATTCGCCTTTGCTGGTCAGTGGATCCCTTTCAATATTTCAAAGGATCCTACTGGGTTATGCCATGATCTGCTAAGTTGCCCCTTGAGTTTAGAGATGGTTGGGGTAGCCTGATTTCTTATGATCAGCTCTGGCGAGCGTGTGATGGTGCTGCTGGGGGTGGTGCTACTGGCATCAAAAGATGTACTTAGTGCTTTATCTTTTTTTTTATGAGCGCGGTGGTGTTTCCTAATGCAAACAACACTAATGGCTCTTGGTTGCTCCCTCTGCTGTAGGACCTTGATGCTCTGCGAGGTTATGACTAGGGTTCCGTTGGTTATGGCCATCTCCTCCACGGCCTGGATGACGCTTGCAGAGGTAGTTCATAGATCTGCAGCATTTTGTTGGTGGTTGATGTAAGTTGTTTCAGATGCATTGTTGTTCTTTTCTTTTTATTTCAACCGTATTGTTCCTGACATATCCCTTTTTACAGATTTGGGCCTTTGAGCTCTATGTGTCGGCTCCTCCTACTATTGTTGGGATGTCTGAGGGGTTCCCTTGTCTTCCTATTTGGACTGCTCAGCCTTGGAGGGGCTCTATGAGGTCTTTGGAGGCCACTCGCACTGCTCTTACTGAGCTGACACTTGATCAGGTCAGTATTTTCTTTTCTCTTTCGCTATTTTGAACTTCCCATATTCTATTTCTGATAGTTAATTCTAATTGCAGATACATCTCCAATGGTGGTGGGAAGGCTATCCCACAGTCATCTCAGTGGTAGCCCAACAGATTACCAGTAAGAAGGTGCTATTTGTGATGCCTATCGATTGCACTTGGTACCTTGATGAGTGCATAGCGAACTGGTTCTTAGGGTCCACTGGCCATCGCATCCCTCGTCCTCCTCCTTTTGACATATTCTGAGGGAAGGATATGATATGCCCCACTCTAAAAGAGGTGTTGGTTGGGACTAATCATCGGCTGTACCTAGAGCCAGAAGGTGTCTCATATCTGGAGAGTCTTGTTCCTCTCCTAATAGACGGCGTTGCGAGGAACTTTATGATTGCTCCACCTGCTCCAGGCGTGGGTATTTCTTCTTCTTCTACCTATCAGGTATGCATTATTGTCCTTTCTATATGCTTTTGCTTATACTAATTATTCTAATCTTAACTGCTTCTACTTGCGTTTAACAACCTCACCCAAAGAGATCTTATGCCTGGAGCGCTGCCGAGACTTCAAAAGGTGCTATGGCTACTACTGATGCCCCCGTAGGTACTGCTCAGATGATCTTTGGGGTAGCTACATTGTTGTTGGTCCCTGTGGTTCGGACACCTAACCTCCATGGTGAGGTGGTGGCTCAGGTGGTTCCTGTATCTACTGATCCTGCAGGCTTCATCCCCAAGGATGCCACTCATATAAGTGCCTATCTATCTTTGCCTTTTTTATGCTTTAATTTTGTTATTTGCTAACTATTTTGTTTGCAGGTTCTTCGAGATGTAGCCACATACTGGTACCAATGTGCTTTTGGCTTAATGAGCCACTACGTGCACTACTCCATGGTTGCTCATGTAATTCTTTTACACTTTGGCTTATTTTCCCTGTTGCAATTATGTAATGATATGTATTTGTATGTTATGGATGCATGTGTGCTAATGCATGTATGTCATTATGCAGCTTGAGGATGAGAGGTTAATGTGGGAACAGGATGAGACTATCCGTCATCTAGAGTCGATCAGCCAGTAAGAGGGTGCTTACTACTAGAGTGAGATGCAGGGGCTGCGAGTCGAGCTAAAGGCACTAAGGACGCATGATGATGGGCCGAGCAAGACGGAGCCCTCAAATGTTGATGACGACAACGATGATGATGATGGGGGTGATGGTGAGGGTGGAGCCGAGTCCTGATTTTCCCTTTTCCCCGTTTTATTATTTTTTTATTGTACTAATAGGGAATTTAGATATTTTTTTGAGATGTATAAACTAAAAAACCATTTATGAGGCCTTTGATGTTTTATGTACTTTGTTGTGCTCTCCTCTGTCTATTCTTATTTGCTTGCCACACTGTCATTACAAATGAAATAACAAGTGAAATGAAATAAAAAGAATTTACAACTAAAATGAATGTGATTTCATTATAGAAAGATATGAACTCTAATATGCAAATTTTGCTTTTGTGATAGATATTGATTTAGACATCTACTTCTTAACATGTGCAACTCTTGACAATATTTTCCATTTGCACTCAATAACATTTATCATAAGCATGGCTACACATAGAATATTTCAAAATGACAATACCCCTATCCTTAATTAGCCCTTTTAGATTTTCTAATTAAGTATTTTTCCTCTCATCATCATTTTTTATTTTTTGTTTTATTTTGTTTTTTTTTTCTTTTTTGCTTTTATGAATAGTATCGCTTGAGTCGATCGACATTGATCCATTTAAAGAGCTCATTCCCATTGACGTCCATTAGCTTGACTACACCTTTTGAAAGGACAGTTTTAACCAAGTACAACCCTTCCCAATTAGGTCGGAACTTTCCTCTTAGATCCGGTAGATTCTATTTAGCCTATCTCAATACCTAGTCTCCAACCTTGATTTCATGTTGTTTCACTCTCTTATCGAAAGCTCTGGCAATTCATCTCTGGTACAACTGAGAGTGATGAAGCACTTTTAACCTTTCACTGTCTATTAGATTCAGCTGTTCTAACCTCTGTTCCACCCACTTTGCCTCGAGTAAGTCTAATTCAACTATGACTTTGAGGGATTTCATTTCTACTTCTATTGAAAGTACTGCTTTTATCTGTATACTAAGGAGAAAGGAGTTACCCCATGGATGTTCTCATTGTAGTACTATATCCCCAAAGGGCAAATGGCAACTTATTGGCCCAGTCACTGTGAGTTCCAATCATCTTTGAGAGGATCTTCTTAATGTTCTTATTTGCTACTTCCACTGCTCCGTTAGCTTACGGTCTGTAAGGCGATGACTTATAGTGCTTTATCTTATACTTCTCAAGCATTACTCGTACTTCTCCTTGAAACTGTACCCCATTATCTGAGATCAGATGGCAAAGAATTCCATACCTATAGAATAGATTCCTTTCCAAGAACTTGGCTACCTGTTTTACCTCTAGTTTGCTGTAAGATTCAACTTCTACCCACTTTGTGAAGTAGTCAATTACAATTAAGATGTATATGTGTCCATTAGAGGCTATAGGATACATTTCTCCTATGATGTCGAGTCCCCAAATTAAGAATGGCAAAGGGGAGGACATGGTGTATAATTCTAAATGAGGCAGGTGACTGACGTCCCTATGAATCTGACACTTATGACAGCTCTTGGTGAATTTAAAACAATCCTCAACCATTTTCAACCAAAAGAATCTTTGTCTCATTATCTTCTTGACTAGCATTGTACCATTCATATGCAAACCACAAACTCCTTTGTGAACATCTTTCATCACCTTCCTTGCTTCGTTCTTTTCCAAACAGTGCAATTGCATCCCAACCAACATTCTTTTGTACAAGAAACCTTGGTGGAAGGTGAATTTTGCTGATAGCTTTCTGATAATTATCTTATCTTTCTCACTTGTGTCTACTGGGTAGTCACGCATATCTAGATGCTGCTGGATGTCATAAAACCAAGGCTTCTGATCCACTCTTGCTTCCATTACCTTAACACTCTTGTAACGTGGCTGACTCGATTCCAGTAGCACCAGAGGCTTCACAGCCTGGTTGTTGGCCCATCCCAAACTAATGCTAATGATGATAAAGCGTATGCCATCTAATTATGGTTTCTTGGTAGGTGAATGAACTTGCATTTTCAAAATGACTGTCCCAATTATTGTAAGTGCTCTAGATACGGCTTCAAGTGTGGCTTTTTTAGATCCCATTCATTGGTGGCCTAATTGATTATCAGCATTGAGTCGCCTAACATTTTTAATTCTATGACTTTTGAAGCCATTAGTGCTTCCATTCCTATTGCATATGATTCATATTCTGCTTCATTGTTCATAACCCAAAATGCTAGCTTCTTTGCTATGGGGATTACTTCAATCTCTAGGGTCAACAAAATTACTCTTATACCTGGTCTGAACTGGTTTACTGCCTCGTCGAAGTACATGTGCCATCCATGAACTTCAATTGTTGTAGTAAGGTTATATGGGAATTCAAGTTCTATCTCTTGATCGTCTAAAGTAGGGTTCAGTGCTAGAAACTCGGCCACTGCTCTTCCTTTGACTGTCTCCTTAGTCATATACTCAATATTGAATTCTATTAGTAACACCAACCACTTGGCTAGTTTCCCAACTAGTGAGGGTGCTTCAAATAGGTGTTTCATAAAATTTAACTTCGAGACTATTTGGATCTTGTAAGACTAAAAGTAGTGCCTTAGTTTTCTAATGACCGAAACTATTGCTAAACAAATATGCTCAACCTAACTATACTTCTTTTGATAAGGTAGCATGTTCTTGCTTAAGTAGTAAACTGCATGTTCAGTTCGTGCTTCTCCTTCTTGAGCTAGCATGGCTCCTATCGCGCTCCCTTTAATCGTAAGATACAGGATTATGGGCGTTCCCATTTTTTAGGGTCTCCAAATTGGTGGATTCATGACATAGTCCTTATTCTGTCAAAGGCAATCTAACATTATTCATCCCAAACCATAGGCTGGTCCTTTCTGAGCAACTTGAATATTGGTTCACATACCTTTGTTAATCTTTCTATGAATCTGCTAATGAACTGCAACTTTCCTAGGAACCCTTGAATTTCTTTCTCTATCTTCGGCACTAGCATTTCATGGATTGCTTTTACCTTGTCTAGATCAACTTTAATTCCTCTCTGACTGACTGTGTGTCCCAACATCTTTCCTGAAGTTACCACAAATAAACATTTCTTAGGATTGAGCCTAAGATTTTTACTTATCTACCTGTTGTATGGACTTATCTAATACGGCTAGATGTTCTTCCAGAGTCTTCAACTTCACCACCATGTCATTAACATAAACTTCTACCTCATTGTGTATCATATCATAAAACATTGTCGTAGCCATCCTCTTATAGGTTGCATCTACATTTTTTAAACTAAAAGGCATTACTCTATAGCAGTACATTCCCCATTCAGTGATGAAGGCAGTCTTAGCTTTGTCAATGATTGCCATGAGAATGTGGTTGTATCCTAAAAACCTATCTATGAAAGATTACATAGCATATACGACAATATTGTCAATCAGAACATCTATGTGGGGCAGAGGGAAATCATCCTTTGGCCATGCTTTGTTAAGGTCTTTGTAGTCTATAAAAATCCTTACTTTCCCATCCTTTTTAGGTACTGGCACCACATTAGCCAACCACTTTGGATAATCTAATACTTCTAAAAACTTAGCCTTGATCTACTTCTCAATATCCTCTTTTACCAACTGTGCCAATTCTGGTCTCAACCTTCACAACTTCTACTTCACAGGCTTGTGTCCCTCCTTAGTTGGGATATGATGTTGAGCGATGTCTCTATCGATGCCAGGCATGTCGTCATATGTCCAAGCGAATACTTTCAAATATTTTGTTAGTATTTTTTCTAATTCTCTCCAACGTCCAAAATTTGCAAACGTTCGGAGTCGATTCAAGTAGTAAAATAAAGTATTGATCCCACAGAGATTGCAAATTGAGTATTGAAATACTAAAAGTGTTTGTTTGTTTAAACACCAAAATTTGGTTCAAAAATCAAGTAAAAATAAGCAAAACAATTTTAATTAAAATTTAACAATAAAATTAAAGGCTGGGGTTCTTATTTTTAATTCAACTTTTTCTTAAAATAGATTGAACATCTAAGTCTTAAACTAATCTTAATTCAATTTGAAAGCATCTTTAAAATCATAGATTTTTCTCTCAGATAAACCTACAATTAATTGAGCAAAATTAACACCAAGTTTTATAGCTCTCACTAACTAAGTGTTTCTTAAACTCAACTTTAAGTTCATCCTTTTAATCAATATTAGTTACTTAAATGTCTCTCAACTAAGTAAGAAACTAATAGGTTATTGTTTGAATCCAATAGAACCTATCTCTCAATCAAGTTCTAAAGTGTAAATTCAATCTAAGGGTGATTAAGCCTAAGATGACATTAAGTTCAATAACAACCAAAGAATTAAGATTAAAAACTTAGATTAAATCACAATATGCATATAGTTGAATTGAAATAAGAACCCTAAAAATCTACTTAGTTACTCATGTTGAAAGGACGAGAGCAAGATGAAGTAGAGAAGAAATAACCAATCATTATTAATTAAAAGAAAATAATAACAAAAGAATTTAAATAAGAAAACCCCATTTACTACTTTAAACAACTACAATGGAAGGTCTTGTTCCTTCAAAACTTCAAAACTAATTCTTTAACTCAACATGAACAAGAACTTGAATCAAAACTAACTTTGATTCTGTAAAGTAAAAATTTGGAGAAAACTAAGATTAAGACTATTTTTCTCTTTATAAAGGCCCCCTATTTATAGCCTCCGACCTCCAACAACTTTGAGGTTTGTTACAATTCAAATCCCATAAAATCCCTTTAAATCATCACCTCAAAATTTGAACTTAAAAAGTTATTGTAACAGCTTACACAGTTGTGCACACCCACGCACATGGTTGTGCAAGAACAGTCTTCTTTGTGTAGAATCAAGTTATGTAGTTATGTCGCAGGGTGTGTGTGGTTGTGTCAGCTTTCCAGCAATCAGGCACGGCTGTGCACACCCAGGCACGTCGCTGCACTGGAACAAGCTACCTTTAAAACTCCACTTTTCTTCAAGAATTTGACTTGTGCTTCCTCTAAATCCTATCTCCTAATGATGTTTAGGCTAATACTTAAGCTAATTTTCAAATGGCTTCCCTAAGATGTTGAGTTTCTCTTGAAGCCAAATCTAGAGTAGTAATGGACTTCTGGTGAAGTGTGAGAATTTC
This sequence comes from Mallotus repandus, assembly GCA_949671775.1. Lineage (NCBI taxonomy): Eukaryota > Viridiplantae > Streptophyta > Magnoliopsida > Malpighiales > Euphorbiaceae > Mallotus > Mallotus repandus. The sequence goes on along the minus strand of CATIWM010405461.1, from coordinate 10,970 downwards.
CCGATCCTAATCTCATCCAAGCTAAATGGTCGTTACTAAAATCAGAGGGAAAGGGGTCATTCTACACTCAATGCCCTTTATCACTTGCAGTATCCTGTAGTCTTTTAGCTCATCATGGGATGTAGTAAAGTACTGCAGGAAGAGGTAATAAAAGAGGAAGCATGCCCAAGGTAGACTGCTTGATCTCTTTTTGCTGCAAGCACCCAGGAGCTGAAGAGGAATCAGCTGCTTATCTGATGTAACCAATTCATCTAGCTTGTTCGGGCTTAGGTGAAAGAGTGTTGATCCCATTCCCGAGTACATCATAATCTAGTTAGTGAAAACTGCTATCTCTATATTGGTGGGGGTCTGTCCTGTAATAGTGCTAAACTCCTCATAAAGTGGGCATAAATCAAGACTACCAAAGTAGAAAACATGCTCGAGCAAATCCTAAAATGCCATTGCTACTTTCAGAAACTTGAAGTCAATGTGGACATGCTGGTATGTCTTGAGGTATAACATTCCATCGGGTTCTAGGCTCTTCCAGTGAGCTTTGTCAAGAGTGTAAAGTAGGTCTTTGGTGATACATAGTTGAACTTATGGGGCTTCAACAAAAGTGTCATCGTTAAGCAACCCTTAGATCCTTTCTCTCAACATCCCTCTATTTCACCGAGAAGATCCTGCATCGAGATCATCATCACTAGTGTCCGAGAAGTGTTCCATATTAGGGTCTATGTTGGGTTATGGTTCTGCATAAGTATACATGTTAGGATGATACAAGGGATGATGCATGCGTTATGATATGATGAATTCTGCAAAAGAGAAAGGTCAGTGTGTATGCATGGCATGACGGTCGTAACCTTGCTAATGTGGTGAATGCAATATGGCTATAAAAAGATCATGAGTTAGTACATAATGAGATGTCCTACGTGTATGTATGTATACATAAGGGAAGACAAAAGGGAAAAGCAAAAAAAAATAAATGGGGTTAGTGAAAACCTGCAAAATGAACAAACCAAACACAAGCAGTCTCTCCTTCCAACCTTATCACTCCACGCAGTAGAGAATTTTATCCTAGGTGGGTTTTTGAATCATAGCCATCGAGGGACTATGGTTCTGCTCTCTAATTAGGCTGTTTCCATTTATGATTATTAGACTCAATAGGTAAAGTAAGGAACAATGCCCAAATATACTTGAGGTAACCACACAACATCAATGAAAGTCCCAATTGTCGGGTCATAAATGGCGTCTATAGCTCATGCATACCCGTGAGTGTATAAAACATAGTCAGCAGAAGGGATCCAAGTTTATGTTCCTTTCATCGACATTCAGTGTGTTTATCAAGAGACATGAAGGTTTTGTTCAATAGTTTACAACTTGATTCTTTCAGCATGAGTGTCCATAATCTAGTTAAATTCTTGATTCATCCACTTGATCTTATAAGGACAAATGGATGACTTCTATAGGTTCCATCATCAAAAGATGTCACTATTTATTGGCCCTTACAAACTATCCAAACTGAGGTGTATGATTCTTGTCATTCCTTGTGTATTAGGCTTACACAAGGTAAATGAGGATCATACGAATCTAAGCATGGACAGTCTATGAAGGCTGGCATAATGACAGAAAATGGTGGCAAACACTAGAGATGTCATATCATTTATGAATATTAGGTCGAACGGACAACATCAAGACAAGGATAGCATGCAAGAGCTAGGTGGGATCTTAGGGGAAGTTTTTTATATGAGTTACATTGGGCTTACAGCTTGGGTTCCTTTAGCGAGAATGCCCCTATATGACTAGGGTTATGGACTCCGGTCAGAGAGTCTAGCATTCTTTTACCTACTCGAGAAAAACTGTACCCCATTTTGGACTTGCGAGTCAAGCCACGTCACTTTAAGCCCTATAGCTTTTCTTGATTGAGTAAAGGCTAAAGGTGATAATACCTATCTTCGTCGCCTCATGACTTAAGTGGAATCATAGTGGCAATGGCATTCAGTATTATTAAGGGTTTAGGGACCAAAGTGCATGTGGTGAGTGTGATGATATGCAGTTATACTGTGGTGAAGGTGAATAAACAAGTTATCCATAATAAGAAACAGTCTTTCATTCATACCCCTCGAATCAGTAATCCCCAATGAAGTCACTAAAAAACCTGTGATTGTTACAACTAAGGGTGAGTAGGAACCAATCGAATCCGAATTTTCAGTCCAACCTGACCCGAAATTCATCACCGGTTCAACTTCCATAGTGAGAGGAAGAGTAGGTCATGTGAAGGGTAGGCAGAAGTACGAAATTCGGTTGATGGGTCAAGGGAGGAAAATTTTTCCTTGACTTGCCCGAATTTTTGTGATTTGGCATTCAGCTAAATCGACGTCGTTTTAGTTATAAGGGTACTATATAAACATAAAACCCTAAAATCTATTCATTTCACTCCCTCTCTGCAGACTCCACCTCTCTTCTCTCTCTATGTCTTTTTCTCTCCTCTCCTCTCACAGACCACAGACCTCTTCTCCATCTCGAAACCCTAATTTCTATCTTTAAAACCCTAACAGCTCTCTGTAATCCTTTGATCTTCACCTATCTCTCCTTAGTTCTCTCATTCTTGGTTCAGTCTCTTTTGTAATTTTTATTATCGTAGTTAATTTTTTAAAAATAGATCGCCATCTCCATTGACAATCTGTTAATTAATGGTAATACATGGAAGATCTTTCATTTTTTTTGTTTGTGGTTTTATTTGCTTTAAAGGTTTAGTTGGTTATTTGTAAAAAAAAAAAAATCCTATATAAATATAGTTTATATTTTATATAAATATGTAAAATTTTTAGATATGTGTTCAATGTTATATTTTATTGATTTTATTTGTTGAAAATCTTTGATTTTTGATTTTTTTTTTTTATCTGTGTAATATTTGTTGTTCAATATATGTTAAATTTTATAGATCTGTTGACATTTAATCTTGTTAAATTGATAGATCTATTGTTTGTGACAGTTAATCTTATTTATATTTGTGATTATATATTTATTTAAGAGGTTAAAATATGATTTTGTTTTTGTTTTTTATATGTATATATATGTATAGATCTATATTATACTTATAGATTTGTGCTTATTTTATAGATCTATGCTTTATTTATTTATTTTTTTTTTTTTTTTGTTCTAACATATAGATCTAACATGCATGGAACTAAGATAAAATTAACTTGTTAAAAAATAATTTTTTTTATTATTTATTATCTGTGACAACATAAATGTGTGTTTTAAAGTTATTTTGGATTCAACAAATTTATATTTTTATATATCTATAATTATTTCAAATTTTTAATTTTTTATAGATCTGTAATTTTTTTGTTTATATTATTTTTATAGATATAAAATTGTATTTATTTATGTTTATTTTGATTATTTATGTTGATGTTTATTTATATTATTTATATATTTTTTATTTATATTATTTACATTTCTTTATTTATGTTTATTTTATTTATTTATGCTGATGTTTATGTGTTTGTGTTCTCATTTATAATAATGATCTGTGAAATTTTTTGATCAACTTTGTGACTATTTGTAAAATGACAATTTATTTCTTTGTTCTGTGTTTGCATCTGTGATTGCTTCTAAAGTTCCTATTGGCGGAAGCTTAAAGTTCAAACACAAAAAAGGGGTGAAAGCATAAGTTTTACAAAATTGAGTTCTAACTTTAAAACTTTCGAAAAAAAGGGTTGAAGCATTCACTGTGATCATAGTTGGGTGCCTCCATTAGTGGCTAAAATAAGGTATAATTAAATTCAATTTGTTTTATTTGTTATTTAATTGATATTTATGCATTTAATCTGTGATTTGATTGTGTTTTTTGTTTTTTTGAATGTGCCATTCATGAAGATGGAGAACACCAGTGGCAATAATAATGCCACTGGTTTGAACCATGAGGTGGTGGAAGCCCCAAATGCACCTACTGGCACTCAAAATTAGGTTGCTGCTAAAAAACAAAAAGAGACTGAACCAAAATTTGCAGTCTGGAAGTATTTTTTGAAAATTAAGGATGAGTCTGGTGTTGTCATCAAAGGTAAATGTATTTAGTGTGGTTCCTCTATACATGCTCACTCTAAAAGACATGGAGCTTCTTCTTTAAAAAACCATGTTATGAATTGCATGAAAATTCCTCGTAGTAAAGATGTTAGGCAGTCACTACTAACATTTAAACTTGCTGGGGTGGAGGCACATAATAATACACAGTCTAATTGCTTAGGCACTTGGAAATATAAGCAATAGGCTATTTGAAAATCACTTGCATTGGTAATTACTGATGAATTACCATTTAAATTTGTTGAGGGGGGTGGGTTCAAGAACTTCATGGTTGTTGCATGTCCACACTTTAAAATACCCTCTAGGTGGACTGTAAGTAGGGATTGTTATAATATTTTTGTGTCTGAGAGGGTGAAGCTAAAAAAGTTTATGAAGGAACACTACCAAAGAATCAACTTCATTACTAATTCTTGGACATCCATTCAAAGAATAAATTGCATTTGTGTGACTGCTCAGTTTATTAATGATAGTTGGAATTTACACAAAAAGATAATATTCTTCGTCCAAGTTACATCTTATATGGGGGAGTACCTTGCTAAGGCTTTAGAGAATAGTTTGTTAGATTGGGGAATTAAAATGTATTCACATTCACAGTGGATAATGCTTCCTCCAATGACACGACAATTAGGTATTTTAAAAAGAAAATGTTAAGTTGGGGGGCCTCTTCTGTTAGATTGAAGTTCTTACATATGAGATGTTTAGCTCACATCGTCAATTTGGTTGTAAATGATGGGTTAAAAGAGGTTAATATGTTTGAAAAAAAAGTGAGAGAGGCAATAAGATACATTAGAAATAGTCCTGCTAGGTTGAGTAAATTTAGAGAAATTTTTTATCTCATTGGAGTGGAGTCAAAATGCTCTTTGTCTCTTGATGTCCCTATAAGGTGGAATTCCATCTACATCATATTAAAAAATGCATGTTTGTTTGAGAAAACTTTTCACAAATATGAGGAGAGAGAGCCCTCTTTAAGATCAGATTTGGGTAATGATATACTTGCTTTTTTTGATTGGGAGTGTGTTAGGCAAATGGTTGATATGTTGAAGGTGTTCTATGAGATAACTGTCAAGATTTCTGGTTCTAATTATGTGACAACAAATAGTTTTTTCTTTAAAATTTCTTATTTAAATAGCATTATTAATGACTTGCAATATTCTTCTGAGCTGTCTGTTTATAATATGGGCATCAACATGAAACAAAAATTTGACAAATATTGGGGAGATCCACATAAAATGAACTCTCTAATCTTTATTACTACAATCCTTAATCCTCAATATAAACTAGAGTTTCTTGAATTTTCTTTTAATCAAACGTATCAACATATTGGTGATGGGGTTAGAAGCAGTCTTTTCATTAACATTAAGTTTGGTTTGCATCTTTTATTTGATGATTATGTTTTAACATATGCTTCATCTACTACCTCTGAGCCTAGTTCTGGTAGTCAATCAATCTAGACTACTTAGTCAAGTTTTATAGGGATTGAGCTGCCAACTTGTGGGAATACAATGTCTTTGAAAGCTAGATTTAAGAAGTTTAAACAGGAATCTAGAATGGGCGGAAGTAAAAAATCAGAACTTGAAATATATCTTTGTGAGGCAATTGTGGAAGATGAGGGGGCTTTTGATATCCTCAGATGGTGGAAGTTGAATTCTGAGAGCTTCCCAATTCTTTCACGTATGGCTAGAGATGTTCTAGTTGTTCCTATTTCAACTATGGCTTTTAAATCTTATTTCAGTACTTCTAACCGTGTTTTGGATGTTTTTTGGAGTTCCTTAACTCCAAAAATAGTTGAAGCATTGATTTTTTCACAAGATTGGTTTAGAATGCCAAACCAAATTATTGGGGTGGAAGAAAAATTAAATGAGTTAGAGTCTCTTGAAAAAGGTCATGTTTTAATTTATTTGTCATTTTTGTTCTTTATTTAAGTGCATTTAATCTGCTGCATTTCCAAAAATTCTAACTCTTTGCTTGTTTATTTTCTTTGCAGATCTTGAACTTCTGGGCAGTGGCCCTTCTCTTGCTCAGTTAATTTGCTCACTACATATTTATTGAATTGTGTCTTATTCTGTGTGACTGTGACTGTGACCATGACCAACCTAATGTGCCTAAATTGTTTGCCTTATCAATTGAGGTGCCTGTATTGATGTTGCATCAACTTTGATTGTGTTTGAACATATTAAAGAGGCAATGATGATGCCTCTACCCCTATGATTTTTTTAGATTCAAAGTATGCATGCTTAAGTTTCTTTAGTGGCTTTTGTTTTAGTTTAGTTTCTAGATATGTGTCTGCCTCTTGATGTTGAAAATGCTCTATTCTGAGCCTCTTTAATATGTTTTTGGCATTGATGGTGCTTCCACCCCTCAAATGTTTTCTGATATATATTAGAATGGTGTGCTCTGTTTAACTAAGTGGCTATTTTCTTTGCTGCCAGAAAATGGAGCTCTATTCTAAATATGACTTTATTACAAAGCATCCTGAGCCTACTTGTTATTACTTGCTACTTCTTTTCATTTCATTTAGTAATCTGTATATTTTCTTTAATTGAAATTGTGCTTCTTGTTTGCAATGTCCCATCTGCAGGTGAAAGACAAACATGACTACTGCAGATTGCAATTGGTTTTTTTTTTCTGTAGTCTATTTTTTGGTGTTTTTTTGGACATATTACTACTGCTACATATGTCAATTTTTTTTTTTGCAATAGGGTGGATAGCAATTTTTTGGGCCTACATCATAGTCTGCTTTATTTTTTGTATGCAGCAAAATGTAGTGCTTCATTTCTTTTTTTGTAATTAAAACTAACTATTTTTTGTATCTAAGTAATAGTATACAACAAATGTATATTTTGGGAATTGTAAATGTATGGGCCTGGCCTAAACATATGAAGTAAATCAGTATTTATTTTATTTCTATAGCCCAAAAAGAAAAGCCCCATCTATCACAGTAGCTTATAAAAGGGCCCAACCCATCCGAGCCTAACTAAAGGTCTGAACCGACCCAACCCAACTATATTCGATTTCCAAAAAGTCAGTTTCTTCCTCTTCAGTGGTTAGGTTGGTCCTTTAAATTCTCTCCTGAAAATCTATCAGTTTAGATGTTTGTTACACCCAACCCGCCCGATGCTCACCCCTAGTTACAAGAGCAATCATGACAGGATTTGTGAGCTTATAGCATCGGGGCACATAGGCTAATGGTTACTATCTACTGAATTTTTGTTTGTTATTGTTGTGGGAGGGTCTACCTGATTAGGCCTTGTAGATTGTAGTTGCCACCCCAATTGAATTTGGAAAAATTGAAAAATTCACTTCCATAACCAGAGAATCTGGGTTCGGGGGGTAGGAGTTACTTATCATGTTTCTTATTATACATGTTGCTTATTTATTCACTACTTCACCCTAGTTTCAGTTTCATGATGCATTTTACCACATACAAGCATTAGTCAGTTTAAATAAAGTGCGATATAGTTGAATTGATGAGCATACATCACATGATAAAATAAGCAATCAATTAAGCATGTAAGCAAGTAAGCAAGTAGGCATATAGCACACAAGCATGCAAAAAATAATCAAAATAAGCAAGCAAATAAGCAAAATAAAATAAAAAATGGGGAAAGGGATTAAGGATTACAACCCAAGATAAAAATGTCTATTCTAATAAATACATCTAAAATAAAAGTAAAAGAGGGAATCAGGATTAAGGATTACATTGCCTTGAAAAGCCTATTCTATTAATTACATTAAAATGAGAAAAAGAAATAAAAATCCTATTCTAATAAACCTGCAAAACAAAGTCTAATCCTCATACACATGCAAACACACATCACACATAGGACAGTTTAATATATTCCATTCATTCATAGTTGGAGTAATAAATAAAAGGAATAATCACAAAAGCAAACAAGGATGATAATGTGTGTATGATGCAAGATTTTAGAAATTTATGTACTTTAGTGTGAAGTCATCATCTTTATTATTAAAAATAAGATTATTATGATGCAAAAATGATGGAAAAATGCAAAAATGAATGTAAACACTCCCAGATCCAACCTGAACTTCCTTTTCCTCCTACATATCTTATATCCAAACTACAAATCACCACAAAAATCACAACTTTATCACAACAATAAATATTTACAATAAAATGAATAAAAATGCAAGAAAATGATAAAAATGATTAAAAAATGATAAAAATGCAATTTTTAATAGAAAATGACTGAGAGATCCTTAGAGGGACTGGGTTATTACCCTTGTAGCGTGCTTTGAAAAAGATGTGGTTGGGTTTGGATTTAATGGTCTAAATCCTAAGACAAAATAAAAGAAAAAAAGTGATTTTGGATAGTGTTTAGGGTAATGGGGTCTCCAAATGCTTTAGGGGAGAGAGAGAGGGTATGAGAGGGTGCTGGAACAGTAGGTTTTTCTCTCACTAGAAGACTGTCTCAAGAAATGTACCATTTCTCCCCTAAAATGAGGAGAAAATATTTTTTTTATATGTGGGTCGGGCACACCCACGAGCTTGGGTCAATGACCCATGTGCGTGGGTAAATGGGTCATTTTAACCAATGGACTAGGTTAAAGGACCCACACTCGTGGGTCATCAACCCAAGCTCGTGGGTTGACCTATCCCCATGGGCTTTTCCCCTATTTTGGTCACTTTTTGGCCTAAATTGGCTCACTTTTGGGCTTTGGTATACTTTTGGTATCTTTTGGGTTTCTTTCGGGTTTCTTCTCGATATAAGCATGCTCGATAAAACTTTCGAAGGATTTTTTCCCATGTCTAAGTGACATAAATCCTTCATCATCATATTTTTGGGGGACAGTCAAAATTTGGGTATCAATAGAAGGAAGGGAATTTTGTTGTGTTTAGGTGGTGGAAATTAAATTTAGAGAGATTTCTAACCTTTTCTCGATTGACTCGAGATGTGTTAGTTGTCCCAATTTTCACTATTGCTTTTGAATTAGCTTTTAGTATCGGCGAACGGGTATTAAATGTATTTAGGAGTTTATTAACTTCTAAATTATTAGAAGCCTTGATTTGCACCAAGGATTGGTTGAGATTGGCTTTACAGCCAGTTCCAATTTAGGAGTCTATTGATGAACTTGATCAATTTGAGAAGGGTAAGTTTTATTGCCAATTAATAATTTATGCATTGATTTTTATGATTTAATTTTTAGTATGTTTTTGTTTTCTTTATTACAGATTTGCCCCTAATTGGTGTTGGGACTTTCTCAATTGCAAACTAGCCTCTTATTTTGTTAAACAACATCAGTAACATCTTATTATACCTAGATTCTTGCATTGCATCTCTCTTTTTTGCTTTCGATAACTTTAATATATGTTTATTTCTTTATGTGAACATCAGATGACACAATTTGTGTTGTTGTTGCAATGCTTTTTGTGACCACCAACTTGCATCAGTCTGTATTTCATGATTATGAGGTAGTGATGAAGCTTCTACCTCTTTGCTTCTAATTTGCAAAGGAATGTGTTGTATTTCTTAAGTGACTCTTTTCTTTTTATTGCTAGAAATATTGCTCTATTCCATGTGTGATTACAACAAGCATATCTGAGCCTCTGATTTGTTTATATCTTATATATTCCTTTTTGTTATTGCTTGCATTGACACTTATTAACTTTTTAGTTCTTACAGAAATATGGAATCCTATTATTGCCAAGTTTGTTTTGCCTTCTATGACTTATTCTTGACTATTTCTGCAATAACTTATCATCTATAATTACTAATTTCGAAGGAAGTATTCATTTCACACTTCGTTTCCTATATGTTTTTATTTTTAAATTTTGAGGCAATGAGGAAGCTTCCACCTCTACTTTTTGAATCAATAGATGAATGATTTTTACTTAAGTTTCTAGGCTTAGTGGCAATGTGTAGACGGCGGGGTTTAGCGCGCGCCCAAGTTTATTGCAACCACGACACTATTTGAGCTCAGGGCTCTAGGGAACACACTAACCACTGTCACAAAGACATGGCATGGAGATGTGGAGTCACCACCCAGGGTAATAACTGGGACAAATTGAAAGTGGTGGTAACTCGATTCTCTAATACAAGCTAGCACCACAACCAGGAGTTCTGGATACGGAATACCAACTTCTTTTAGTTTTGTGTTCATTTAGATTTATTTTGTTAATTACTATCTTATTCCCTAATTACATGCAATTTCATTAACCCTAATTTGAACATCCATCTAACCCTAAGGCAACCAATTAATGAAAAAGCACATAAAAAATGCATTCAAAGCATAATGTCCCTAAATCTAAACTACATTTAATTTTAATTTAAGTTAACTAAATTTACATATTTATTTACAAATGAAAATGAAACTAAAATGGGCCTATATTTTGATTAATTAGTGAACCTAAATTTATTATTTTTAATTCTAAGAGTGGGCCTAAGTCTATTAAATTTTAAAAGAAAAAGAAATTAATTAGTGGGCTTAATTCTAATTATTTCAATTCTAAAGAAAGTGGGCCTAAGTCTATTAAATTATAAAAGAGGCTTTATTAATGGGTTAAGTCTAAGTTAATTTTATTTAATTAAAAGTGGGCCTAAAATCTAAATTAACCTATTGGGCATAAATTTAATTTTAAACCTAAAATCTAAATTAATTAATTAATTAAACCTAAATTTAATTTTAAAAGCCTACTGATTAAATGAATTAAATTTACATGTGGGCTTGCAGCCCAAAACAAATAAAATTAAAACAAGCCCAAATAAGAAATAAAAAAAATAAAAAAATAATAGATAAAAAAAATATTACGTGATTTTTCTAACCCTAATTTCAATTACATACAGCCTAAAATTAATCTAAAGCCAACATTAATTTTAATTGAATTACCAAATGAAACCTAATTTACTAACCAATTAAAAACACATACACGTATAATTCCACTATTC
>CATIWM010405455.1:0-24658 GCA_949671775.1 Mallotus repandus | reverse complement strand
ACGTGGCAGTCAGCAAGAGAATATTTAGGAAATATTTGCCACATCACCCATGCCTAGTCATCAATTTTTAGGGGTTAATTGCAGTGGTGGTCACCTAAGTTTACTTTTGTTTCTTTTTGGTCACCTAACATTGATTTTGTTGCAAAAAGAGTACTGTTAAGGATTTGTAGTCTTCTGATCTTTTAAAAATTATTTTAATCCCTCAATCTCCTTATCTTTTCAATTTAGTCCAGAAATTATAAAAAGTTAAAATGTTTACTTCTCCTAGGCTATGATGTTACTCAAGATGAGTCTGCTCTTACTAGCCAGAATCAAAATAAATTTCAAAATTTTCCTTATTTCCTATAAATGCATATAAAATATGGACTTATTTGCAAAAAAAAAACTTTAATTCTGAATTAAAGTAGTAATTATGGATTATTTAGGTACTAGAAAAAATTTTAAGTGATTACTATGAAATTAAATAAAGTTTGGTATCTAAAAAGATACACATTAAAAATTTGGTAACCAAATTGAAACAAAGATAAAGTTCGGTACCCTCCTGTGAATTGGGTGCTAAAAATTGATGATGAGGCATGGGTGACGTGGCGAATATTCCCTCAATATTCTCTTGCCAGCTGCCATGTCACCATCGTGCCACTAGGTTATTGGCGAATGATACTTAAATTAAAGTTAGGTACTTGAAAAAAAATAAATTAAACTTTAGTACCCAAAATGAAATAACTGTAAAGTTAGATACTCACTCGTACATTTAACCCTTAAATACCCCCTAAAAGTCACAATACTCTGTGAGAAATAGGAGAACCTAATAAAAGGTCATATATTAAGTGTGGATAATTTTTTAATACTTTAATGGATTATTTTAGAAAATTTTTAAAAAATTCAATTGGTTGAAAAGTTACAAAAATTTAATAAAAATTTTAAGATATAAAAATTGAATTGTATTTCGATATAATTTAGGTGTAAACTTATGTGTATAATTATGAAATATTTGGGGGTAACTAGACAATGCAACAATATGCGAATGTTTTGTTGCTTGGAGACGACAATAATTGCCTTATAATTATTTTTTTAAAAAAAAAAAACCACAACATGAATAATTGCCACATTGTTGCCCAAAATGAAAGAAATGACGTGGCTGAATTTGTTGTCACGTCTCATGTTCCCGATCGAATACGCCCATCACGATAAGGACAATTTATATCATTTCATAACAATTTATTTTTTAGTAAATGACAATCTAATTTGATGAAAATATCCATAATCATGAAAATTTAAAAAAAAAATAGTAAAACGTTGATGTTTCAATTTTAAAAAGATCAATTATAAAAATATATAAGTTTTATTAGAATTATCTGCGTTGGTTCATATATATACCACATCAAAACACATAATTTTACTATTTGGCATTTTAATAATTTAATACTAACTAGTTAATTTTAACAAATTAATATATTTTTAAATTTTTTAATATATTTTATAACCAATACATTCAAAATAAATATCTAAATGATTAAAATTTAATTAAATAAATAATTTATAAATAAAATATTATTTTTAATATATATTTATTTTATAATATGAGTTTATATATATTTATTTCATAATATCAGTCTAAAGGTTTTAAAATTATTTTTTACCAAAGGGACGAAAGAGCTTACATTATAGTCATTCAGCACAAGGATGAGAGTACAAGTACTTTTCCTACCCAACATACCTAGATTTGAGAGAACAAAAGCAAAATAAAGAGATCTGACAGACTATTTTGGGCCTCCGACAGTGGCAAAATATTAAGGATAAAAATGAAGTGTCATGGTGGTATGAAGAAAATCATATGAAAACAAAGAAAAGAACGCAGAAAGCAACAGTGAGCAAGAGAGAAAAAAGATGAACAGTTGTATCTAGGCTATCCATCCCATATGTATCCTAATGTTTTGAAATTATTGTAATAATAAAAAATTTAAAAGATTATTGCTTGAATGGTTAAAATATATTAAAAACCTAAAAATATTTGTTGTCTCTTTTAAAACGTAAAGTTAAAAAAATTTAAAACTTGTCAATTTCTATTTTTACAAAAAAAAAAAAAAAATAGTAATTTAAACTTTATGATTCCTTCTCTAAACATGATATTTAGCAATAAAGAACAACGTCTAACTACCGCTTAGAAAGGTAAACGAGAGTTTGTCTTTTAAGTATATATATATGGTTAAAAATTATTATATTAATTAAAATTTTCTATTTATATAAAATAATTTTCTATTTATAGTTTATTTATTTGATTAAAAAGTTGATTTATATTTATATTACTTAAATAATCATTTTACATATATAAATTGTAAAAATAATATTAAATAAAAACTAAAAAGTATAAATTTGTCAAAATTAATATATCCAATTAAATCCTAAAAAAAGTTAAAAGTCATTTTTTTTAATTACAAATAGATAAAACGATTCATTTTAATTGTCATATCAATAAAATTTTGCTAGTTTTTTAATTGGTATATGAAATTGTAAAAATTAAAAATTTGTGAATTAATTTTTTAAAATTAAAAATATGCAATTAAATTGTTAAAGTTCGTATATATATATATATATATATATATATATATACTGCAATTAACCAGTTGAAAATTCACTTCTTGTGATTAATTATAAAGTAGCAGCTATATTGAGTGCCTTCTAAATTAACTTTGTTTTAAAGTAAAGTAACCTATTTTGCTTAAAGAATTTATTTTAATTTGGAAAAAAAAATTCTTAAGAAAACTAACATCATTTTTTTGGTAAGTGTAAAAATTAGTTATTTTGTGTCATATTGATATACTTTTCGTTTATTTCTTTTTCTCATCTTTCACTCCTTTAGATTCCACTTCTGGATCTCTCAAGTCTAAGATCGTTGGTTAGTCAAAAAAGGTGTTGGTTAGCAATAATCTTTCGGTGGTCTTGTTGTCGTTTGCAAAGGAGATTAATCTATTCTTATTTACCTTAATGTCTTGTATTGTGTTAAATATAATGATGCTCATCCAACTTTATATTTATTGTATTTTGAGTACTAAATTTCAATTATTTTTTTTTTACCTAATTTTAATTTTTGTTTTGGAAAGGTACCGTTAGAAAATTTTAATTCTTGAAATTTCTTTTAAAAATTATTTCAATCCCTTAATTTTTTTTATCTTTTTAATTTACTCTAAAAATTATAAAATGTTTGAAAACTTACTTCTCCTAGGCTTTGATACTTCTCATGATGAGTTCACTCTCACTAGACAGAATTAAAATAATTTTCAAATGTTTTCTTATTTTCTATAATTGTATAGAAAATATGGACTTATTTATAAAAAAATCTTCAATTTTAGATTAATGTAGTTATTTTAGATTGTTCAGGTATCAAAATTTTTTTAAATAATTGCTATGAATCTAAATAGAAGTTTGGTATCTAAAGAGATACAAATCAAAATTGGATAATTGAATTGAAACAAAGTTACAGTTTGATACCTTTTTGTACATTTGACCCATCTTATATTTTATCTTTATTTTCTGAATCCAATAGTGATAGTTATAATGATGAAGTTAATTCAGAAGAGTTTAGTTATGAAAAGTTTAATATTCCTAAGATTGAAAATCATTTACATAATTAGACCATCCCATAACAAGATGTTATTTCTATATATAAAATCAGAAGTTTTGAATTATTTACGAATTATGCTGTCAAGCAAATAAAAAATAACTGTTCCTTTAAATGATGATCATGAAACTATGAGTTAAATGTGGTGGTGGTCACCTAACTTTATGTTTATTATAATTTAGATACTAAACTTCAATTTGTTTCATTTTGGTAATCTAACTTTGATTTTGTTTCAAAAATGATCCTATTAAAAATTTTTAGTCCTCTGAATTTCTCTTAAAAATCATTTTAATCCCTCAATCACTTTATTTTTTTAATTTAGTTCAAAAATTATAGAAAGTTTGAAAGTTTACTTCTCTTAGGATGTGGTACTTTTTAGGACGAGTCTGTTCTTACTTGGCAGAATCAAAATAAGTTTCAATTTTTTTCTAATTTTCTATAAATGTATAGAAAATATGGACTTATTTACAAAAAAAAATCTTTAATTCTGAATTAAAATAGCTGGATTATTCAGGTACCGAAAATTTTTTTGAGTGACTATTATGAAACTAAATAGAAGTTTGGTAACTAAAAAGATACATTTGGTAATCAAATTGAAACAAATCTAAAGTTCGGTACCCTTCCATACATGAAACTATTCAACTTCTTTCCAAAAGAAGGTATTTGTTTAGCATCTCAAAAAGAAATTTTATTTTATGCATATAAGACTTGTTCAAATTGCTATAAAACTTTTGTTTAGACTTGGTTTAGATATACCAATTGTGCTTTGTTTAAGAGATTCCAAGCATCTAGATTTTGTTAATTCTTTACTTGCTATGACTGAATTAAATTTTGCTAATGGTCCAATCTATTTTAATTGTCATCCTAGTTTTGTCATGTTGTTTTTTTATGCTAATGTTATTGGTATTTTAACTACTATTGTTAAATTGAAGTGCTAAGAGTTTGTTGTGCATAATCTTGATTGAAAAAAAAAAACACAAACCATAAATAACAGCAAATAAAAAAGCAGAACAAACACATAGATTTTACATAGGAAATCCCAATGAGGAGAAAAACTACGGGCAAAGGAGGAGAATTCACTATGTTAAGAAAAAGCGTACAATGAGTGTTTTAGGGTATCTATAATAATCCTACATAGCTAGTCCTATTTATAGAGGAATAAACTATCCCACTTGATCAAATATTTTCTTTCAACAATGGAAGTAATAATTTAATTTCTAAACAAAAAATTAATCCTTTAGAGTAAGGATTTACTTGACTTGGCCATCAATTATATCACAAATGCACTTGAGCTTGGACTAATAATGTTATAGGCCAAAAATACAAGTCATATATTTAATAAATCTCCACATTTACTTGAATTTTCTTACATCCAAAACCAACAAACCCTTAACCAACTCTAACATTTAACCACCAATGCTCCACCTTTTCCATAAATCTTTTAGGGACACTAATTAATGAGAAACACTGACTAAGTCCAAGTTGATCGAACTTGGTTAAAAGAAATGATTTGGTCATCATATCAGTAGGATTATCAATAGTACTAACCTTCTTCACAATAATGTCACCTCTAGCAATTACTTCTCGTACTAAGTGATAGTAAGCATCAATGTGTTCTAAGTCATCACATAGTTCACCACACAGTACCTTCAACCATATGACCTCTTTAAATGCTTTAATAATGACCATATACTCAGCCTTAGTAATGGATAATGCAATTGCAGCTTGTAATATTACCTTCTAACTAATCGCACAACCACAAGCACTAAATATGTACTGACCAATGATCTTTTTTTGTCAAGATCTCCAATAAATTTTGAAAGTACAAAATCAATGATTCCATCTCTACATCTCTCAAAATGTAAACACACATTCGACGAGCCACACAAGTAATGAGTGATCCAATGAATTGATTTTCAATGCTTTTTTTTAAGTTAGCCATATATCTACTCCTAAATTGATGACATATGATAAATCCAATTTTGTGCACATCATATCATATATAAGGGAGCCAACTACATTAGAGTATGAAACTTGAGACATCTAGTAAATCTCATCCTCCAACTATAAATATGATGTAAATGGAGTACTCACAAGCTTACAACTGTGCATATTAGACCTACGCAACACCTTATCAATATACCCCTTCTAACTAAAATACAACTTGCCATTCTTTCTATTTTTCACAATCTCTACATTAAGGATCTTCTTTGTCATATCCAAATCCTTCATCTTAAATTAAGCACTTAATTGAGCTTTACATCTTCTTTATCTCTAACTACAATTAATATGTCATTACTATAAAGAATAAGATACATAAAGGCCCTATCCCATTCCCTCTTGAAATAAATATAATTATCAATGTTACATTAAGTGAACTTATGAGAAGTCATGAAGGAATCAAACCTCTTGCACCTTTGCCTTGGAGATTGTTTTAAATCATATAAAGATTTATTTAATAAAAACACATAGTCTTCCTAATCAGAAACCATAAAACCCTTTAGTTGTTGCATGTAAATATCCTCCTTAAGCTCTCCATGTAGAAACACTGTCTTCACATTCAATTATTCAAATTCTAGATCATGCATGACCACAATACCAAGAAAAACTTGAATTGAGCTTTGTTTCATAATAGGATATAACACATCAGTGAAATCAATACTTGAAATTTGACTGTAGCCCTTTGCCACTAGTCTAGCTTTGTACCTTGCTTCTTTAACACTTAGTGTACCTTTTTTTCTTCTTAAACATCCACTTACATCAAACAACTTACTTTACCAAATTCCATATGCCATTCTTGTGTAAACACTACATCATTTTATGGATCGTAATCATGTATTTATTTAAATCCATGCAACTGACTGCCTTAAAATAGGTTGATGGTTCTTCGCTAACTTCAATATCTTTGGTCACATTTAATGCATATGCTACTATATCATCCTCATAATAGAGTATTAAGATGTGGCAGTTTCAACTTGAGTCGCTTTTTCATTCTCATTTGATATAGCATTTGATGTAGATTCCGTCCTAATTTGAAACTCCACCTTTATATTTGACTGTTGTTATTGCATAGACTCATCACAAAACACCTCTAGGAGAATGGTTATGTAATATAGAAGTTTTATTAAAGATTATATTAGGACTCACATTAACCTTAGTCTGAGACAACAGAGCTTATACCCCTTTATATTAGATATATAACTAAGAAAGACATGTTCCAACTTTTCGTTATCAACATGAGCATAGGCAAGACAATAAAAAATTCTTAAGTTTATACAATTAATAGGAGTACCAAATCATACATCTTCTTGAGTCTTTTTATCAATCGTAGTTGAGACAGAGCGATTAACTAAATAATAGGCTGTAATCGTAGCTTTAGCCCAAAATGACTTTGGTAACCAAAAATTGGAAAGCAAGAATTAGACTTTCTTTATAAGTGTCCTATTCATGCGCTCAACCACACCATTCTATTAAGGAGTACCTAGTAATGTTAAGTGTCTAATAATTCATTTAGCTTTACAAAAGATATAAAATCACCTGTATAAAACTCCAACTCATTATCTACGCAAAAACACTTCACTTGCTTATCTTTTATTATCTATACTACTTAAAGGTATGCTTCAAAAAGAATACCTAAAATTTTCTTGAGAAATCATTAAGCACTACCCTTAATAGGAACTTTGGATGGCCCCCAAAGGTCTAAAAGAATATAGTCAAGTGCTCCTTTTATGTTGTGAGTGCCCGTATTAAAACTAACTCTTTTTGGTTTTCCAAACATATAATGCTCATAACACTTTAATTTGCTAATTCGACCATCTATCATTCCTCTTTTGCTCAACTTCACCTAGCTATTCTCACTCATATGGCATAGGTGCATATGCCAAAGTTTTATGTTCTCTGAGTCTAATAAGGAGGAAGTGACGTTTGTATCACCTATAACTGTAAAACCCTCCAAGACGTACAATTTGATGTGTTTCAATAGCCCATTCATAACCATAAGAGAGCCTTTAGTAATCTTCAACAATTTACCTTCACTTGAATAATTGTACCCTTCACTATTAAAAGTAGAAATAAAAATAAGATTTTTGCCGAAGTCAAGAATATGCCAAACATCTATCAATGTCATGATGATCCCATCACGCTTCTTCATTCTGATAATTCTTATACTAACAATTTTATATGGAGCATTGTTCTCCCTTAATACAATACCTATATCTCTTTATTTATAGGTTGTAAACCATTCTTGATTATTAGTCACATGGAATGTACAAACTATGTAAAGAACCTCATTTTTCAAAGAATTGAATCGACTATCCAAAATAACTAGAAGATCCCTTTATATACAAGAATTCTTTACATCTTCAAATCACGCTAGCTTCACTAAAATTATTTGGCTTTTTACCTTTATGATCAACTTTCTCATTCTTGTTCTTCCACTTAAAATACTTAGCCCTAACATGACCATTCTTCTTGCAGTAGTAACATTTCATGGTCTTACCTTTTGATTTTTACCTACCCCTTTTGTCATCACCAGAAACTCTCTCAGTTGTCTTTCTCGAACCACAAAACTCTCTACTTGATTTTCAAGGATAACCACATGTTGTTTAATTTTCTCTTTAGCGAATAAAGCATCATAAACCTCTTCTAAAGAGATTTTATCATGACTATACATAAGTGTAGTTCATATAAGAAGGAGGTAGCGAACATAATAAGATCAAGGCTAAATCCTTATTCTTTACACTAAGCTTTATGTTCTCTAAGTCAGAGAAATCTCCTCAAACATACTTAGATGTTCCTCAAGGGACTTACCTTCAGTTATACAATAAGATTATAAATGCTACATTCGATGCATTTTACTAGTAAGGGTTGTCTTTATACATAATTGCTTAAACTTCATCCATAATGAAGAAATAGTCTTCTCCTTCAAAACATCTTGCAAAATATTATATAACAAATGCAGATGTATTTGAGTTAGAGCTTTTTGATCCTTATGCTGTTTTTCTTCCATTTATCCCTAAAATAGCCTCTTCCAACTCCATTTGTTCAAGGATAACACACATCTTAACTTGCCATAGTGGAAATCTCATGTTATGATCCAAGAGAGAATGTCATACTTTACTAAAGCTATTGTTCATAATCAGACATGACAAGATCAAATAGATCCAAAAAAAATTATTTCATCCCTGATACGAGTTTATTAGAGTTTGTAGCGTGGAAGCTTGATTGAAAACAAACACAAATCACAAATAATTGTAAATAAAAAAGTAAAAATATATAAAGATTTTATGTGAAAAATCCCAAGGTGGAAAAAACCACAAGTAAAGGAGAAGAATTCACTATGTTGAGAAAAGTGTACAATGAGTGTTTAAGGGTGTCTACTATAATCTAACATATCTAGTCGTATTATAAAAAAACAAACTATCCTATTTCATCAAGGATTCTTCTTCCAACAAAGAATGTAATAGTTTAATTTATAAATAAAAAATAAATTCTTTTGAATAAGAATTTATTTTACTTGACCTCCAAGTATATCACAAATACACTTGGCATTGTACTAATAATGTTATGGGCACATGAAGAACATGAATTTTACTATTAGTAATAGGTCGATTGCTATTCCATATCGAGTTTATTGGAAAGTTATATCATCTACTATAAGTCTTAAATCTAGAAACACCTTATCAAGAAATGCAATTATAATTTTTGAAGCTAATGCTTAACATGGTAAAATTCACATACTTAAAAAATTAAAATGGAATGAATTAAGTCGATCTAGAATTTAGGAACTACAAGATATAGTTGCTGCTAAACCAATTGATAATATTTCAACAATTTTAAAATATTCAACATCAAAATAATTATACTAATCAACTTCTTCACATTATTGCTCAACAAATGGATCATGTTGAGTCCTCTAGTTCTTTTTTACTATCCACTTCCAAACCCTGGGAGGAGGGATTATTGCTAAACCTCTTTTTCAACCACATGATATTCATGAAAAGGAATCTATTAACTTTGAATATGAAAAATTGTTAAATAAAATTTAGAAAAAAACTTGATCAATTAACTCTGAAAACAATGTTAGCTCATCCCGAAGTATTGCTATAAAAAAAAAGGATGATGATAAAGATATTAAAGAATTCGAAGAAATGTTTAAAGAAAAGGATATAATTCAAAAAATATATTAAAAACAGAGTAATATACCAATTTAATTCTAATATATCAAAAACAGAGTAATAGACCTATTTTGAAGAATTATTATCTAAGACCTACTCCACTAGATATTGAATATCAAGAAAGACCTCAAATTGTTCAAGCTAGTTATGATGGTAATAATTTATACGAAAGGAATTTAGATGGTTAATCTGAATGCCAAATTTTTAATACTTTAAATGATAATGTGGTTGCTGCTGCCTAAAAAATAAAGAATAATAGTATTGCTCATGGTTTTACTAGCCAATTAGAGATAATTATGTTGATGATGGAGACAAAAATGCATTATTAAATGTTAGGCATAATATATTATGGTCCCCTATGCTTGACATTTTTTATTAGTTTGACATCCCAACTTATAGTTTTACCATTTTAACACCTGAACTCGCCAAAAATATAATTATGAAACCCATGTCAGTATATGTCAGTATATGTTGCATGAAATAGCAAATCAACATGTGCCACATCTCAAGGGTTTGACAAACCACAAATTACAAGTAGATGCGTCAAACTGACGAAAATTGACAAGTGCAGAGGGTGGTAGATGTATTATATCATCAAATTAGGATATACTAGTGCATTTTATGCAAGTTGAATGTTGAAATGACAAAACTGTAAGTTGAAGTGTCAAATTGATAAATTATGCCAAGTACAAGGAACCACAAATGTATTATGCCTAAATGTTAAGAAAATTGTGATAAAAATCTATCTATATGTTAAATCATGAGTCTTAAAGTTATTAAATACAAAATTTGACAAGTGTCTATTTCATCTTTGAGTATTCACTGTAAAAGTTCATGTATCAAATTATTAAAAATCCTGATTTTTTTTATTAAAAATAAAATATTTAGCATATTTATTTAGTATTATTTGTAACTAAAACACTATTATACATATTTCAATACAACTCAAATTCTAAATATATATATATATATATATATATATTAAATCCTGAGTTTTAAAGTCATTAAGTCAAAAATTTGACAAGTGTCTATTTCATCTTTGAGTATTCGCTCTAAAAGTTCATGTGTCAAATTAAAAATCCTGATTTTTTTATTAAAAATAAAATATTTAGCACATTTATTTAGTATTATTTTGTACCTAAAACACTATTATACATATTCTAATACTACTCAAATTCTAAAAATATTTATATAACTACATATTTTTTTCACCTTAAATCACTCAAATATTTTTTTTTGAAATATTAGAAATTTTATTTTTTAAAAAAATTAAAGTATAATAATATAATAATTATTTAGTATTATTTTTCAACTAAAACACTACTATACATACTCTAATACTAATTATAATACAATAATTTTAAAAACTAATCTTATTATAACTAAAAAATTATGGTAACAAAATTAAATTTATAACTAATCTTATATTTTAATATTTACTTCTAAAACTTTACGTGTAACATCATTAAATTTTAGAGTAAATTTTTATACTATTAATAGAAATTTATTATATTATTTACTTATGCTAAAAAATTTTATTATACTATTTTTAATTTATATAAACTCTCTATATAAATTTTATTATTTATATATATCCTATAATTTAAATTGTTTATTATTAAAATATATTAAAATATAAATAAATAATTTATTGATAAGTAGTCCGTGTAACACGCAGATATATTACTAGTTAAAAATAATATGCAAATTAAGACTCAAACACAAAGACGCTGTCGACAGTTTGATATATGCTGTTACTAAACACTTTATAGGATACTCTTCGAATTCTCAAGAAAGATCTTTTGTTTTTTAAGAAGACTCAAGAAAGATCTTTTGAAATTCTTAATAATATTATTGTCCAACTCTTCAAGATTTTAGGTGGTATAAAGATAATCTTTTGACAAAAATATATATTTTTTTTAGAATAATCTGTGGTCATTCATATTAAAAAGATTTATTAGTGGTTTATTTAAACTTTTTGCTCAAAAGGTCAAATAACAGATTAGAGGAGTTTATAAAGGTCAAATTCCTTATAATGATATTACATACGGAGAAATAATTAATCATATTAATAGTGAAGGCTTGGCTTCAAGTACTGATTTTAAATTAAAAGTAAAAATAAAATCGGAACTTCATCAGAGTAAAAAAGAACTTGGTAATTTTTGTAGTCAATATATTTATGAAGCAATAGTTGCTTCTTAAAAAAAAAATATTTACCAAAATTTCTTGGTCTTGGTGGTAATCACCTACTAAAGTGGTGCAATTGATATGTATTCAAATCTCATCAGCTCCTTTTCTCCTCTAACATAATACTAACATTTGTCTATGTGAAAAAAAAAAAAAATTCATAAATCCAAAATGTTATATAACATTTATATAGTATATAAACATTTTACTGCTAGTAAAAAACATGGTAAAAAAGATAAGAGAGAAAGCAAAAAGGACTTTAGATAAGGAAAAAAGAAAGCAAATATTTGTTTTCATAGAGCTTTTGGTCTAGCTAATTGAGATAACTGATAGAGATATTTCCTCAATCAATAAAAATTCAAATGTTTAGTAAAACTTTAAAATCAGGAGCTGAAAATTGTTTTTATTCAAAACAGTTGTGGATTTGATAAACTCTATTTTGAAACTTTTTTCCATCAGCTGATAGCTGATTTGTATCTATTTCTTATTTAGACTATTTTACGCTTATTAAAAATAACTAATAACAAATAACTTCATTAAATTAAATGTATGTAGTTAATTTTGTATAGTTCATAATTAAATAAATATTATTTTAAATTATAATTAATAATTAAATAATTATAATATTTGTGCCTATAATTATTTTTAAAAAATTATATAATAATATTTATATTTTAAAATTCATTTTTAAATAATTTCTATTATTTTAAGATTTATTTTAATAATATATAAGTTAAAGATAATAAATTATTATTTATTAATATACATTATTTTTAAATAAAATATAAAATTATATTTGCAAATAAATTATACACTCAAAGGTCATTTTATATTCTAACAACAATAACTAACAAAATTTTACCAAACAGTTCGTATTATCAGCTAATAGTTATCCACTATCCACTATTCATAATCAATATCAGCTATCAACTGCTGTAAACAGTTCAACCAAACAAGCTCTAAATATGGTAGAGTATGTCATTATCAAAGTCAATTTAAAATGAAAGAAAAGATAAATAACTTGAATGTTTTTGATAAAATAAAATGACAAATGATTCAACTATTAATTTCAAAAACAGATAATTCTAATCTAATTGATGCTTCTCCTAATACAGACGAAGAAATTAATTTTATTAATAAAATTTGGGAACTACTGTTCATATGAAGGTGTCTGCATCTGTAATTTCATGTATATAAAAAAAACCTAAAAATCAAGGTAATTTAATATTTTTAATTCACTTTTATTTTATTTATTTTAACTATTCAATTTAACTATTTTTATCACTAACATTTTTTTCCTTAAAATAATGTACCATTTCAAAATTAAAAGACACTATTGCCCCTAAATTGAAAGATGATGATGACAATAATAATGTCATTATTATTGTTGTTTAAAATTTTAGTTTAAAAAGCAATTAATTAAAAAAAATAATTTTCTGTTTCTTGTAATTTTAATTTTTAAATATGTTTTAGTTAAAGAAAAATTTTAAATTAAAAATATTAAAAAAATAATTTCACCTATCATCATTTACAAAATATTTTAGCCAATAAAAAAGTTAAATCTATTTTTTTTTATTTTTCCTGCACTTTCTTTTTCTTTAGTTTATAATTTTTTTCCCATTTGATTTCTACTTTTAAAGTTAAAGTTGAAATTTTTAGTAAATTTGATGAAATTAAGGTTTTGTTGATCTATGATTAGTGGGTTAAATAAATTTATCTGATAATTCTGTATTTGATTAATTTATTATGATTTAAAAAAAAAAGAAAAATGAGTTGTTTTTGTTTTTAGTTTAAAGCACACAACAAATGGAGTCCGAATGTCAATGAATTGATGCGGATACAAGCAATTGGCTACCAAAATCGTCAAATTAGAAAATAAAATATTCTTATCTCAAAAAAGAACAAATCTCAGAAAAAGAGAAAAGAAAAGATTTGTTCGAGTCTTTAATTTTTTTTTTTCATAGGTTAATCTGTTGGAGTCCTTTTAACCAATTGAAATTAGTAGCTGATGCTTATTAATTTGAAATTAGTAGCTGATGCTTATCTCAATTTGAAAAGACACTTTAGAAAAAGGAAATCACTTTATTTTGTTTTCTCCCGTGTTGGGTAACCAGCGCCTTTACGTTTCTTTCAAGTTATTTGCTGTACTTTTGTGTTTATGAAGCTGTGTGAACATGTTTATGTATTAGCTAAATATTAGTGCCGTGTCAGTGTAGCGTCGGAATTGTTTTTTAGGTTAATTGCTATTTGCCTTTTCTGTTTTGCAATATAATATTATTTGATCTCTAATATTTAAAAATTGACTATAACTATAATGCAAATGTTTGTATCTATGCAAATAAAATTAAAATCGTTGGATTTATTTTTATTTGACTATAATCATTGATTATTTTAGTGTACCAATACCTATAAAATATATCAATGGTTATAATTAAATTAGTAATAATCTAACGATTCTAATTACATGTGTATAAATACATATGTTTGTATTATAAAATAACTCTTAAAAATTATATTTTTTTTCATCGTTTCAGTTTGCAACGTTATTCTATTTATCATTTCGGATCAAATATTTTGTTAAAATTATCATAACTAACATAAAAATGACCAAAATAACCTTTAGAGTAAAATGTACTTACTATTTGTCCTCTCCATTTGACTTTTATTATAATATTTGTCTCATAATTTTGAGTAATTGTTTAGATCAATATGAATAAAATTATAATAGTTAGATTAACACTTATTTAATCCTAACCATTGATGCATATTATGAATATTGATACACAAGAATAATCAATGGTTGTAATCAAATAAAAATTTATTTAACGGTTATAATTCCGTTTGTATAAATACAAACATTTATACTATAGCAAGAGCCAATAATATTAAGAAATTATATTTTAGTTATGTTTTTATTGATATTTGTGTTAAAATTATCATTCATAATTGATACCCCATACAAGTATTTTACTCATATACAAATATTAATCGTTAAAGAAAAATGGATACAGAGATTACACAAGGACTCTAATAGTTGAAGGAATAAGGTACTTGGATCACTATGAAGTAGGGAAACCCAAATCAACATGAACAATGACTTCTATCAACAAGAAATCATAATTATATCAAGTTCATGCATATTTTATCCCTATATGTACTCCTTATAACTTGCATATCATTCTTCTCATGCATACACATTATATAAGCATTATTTTTGTTATTCTCAAAACATTTACTAATTTAGCCATTAGGGTATTTGTTGGAACACCCCCACCCTCTGACCTTGGTGTGTCAATGCGCAAGCGTACGAAGTCGTCCAAGTCGTAAAAATATCGATTCCACAGGGAGTTAAGAATTAACTATTGTACTACTCTTAGAATTTGTTTGTTTAGATATTCAAATTGGTTTGTTGCTAGAAAATTAAAACTAAATTTAAACAACTAAATCTAATTACTTTTAAATTCAATAATTAAATGAATGTTAACATTTTTATCCCCGACTCATTTTATCAAAAGATCATGTCAACTTCTTTCTCAATTATGAATTCCATTACATTTCCAAAGCATATTTTGAATTATGAAAGTCTCTCTCAAGCACTTCCACAATTTATTGACTGTGACAACCACCCAAGTATTTATCTTTCACTAACTTAAGCAATTAGTCATTTTTAATATTAAAGCCAAGCATCCTAAAGGAATATTAATAATTGAACTATCTCTCAACCAATTCAATTCAATTAATAGATTGCTATTGTGTCCCTAATATAATTAATCTCTCAATCTAACCCTATTGTCTAAATCAATTCAAATGGTGATCTGTCGAAAGAAAACATTAAGTTCAATAATAATCATGGAATAAGAATTGATTGATTAGGAGTTTAACCACTTAAGTCGGGTCTAAAAACCCTAATTAACAATTTAGCATCTCATAGAAATTAAAGAAGGAAGAAAGAAAGAAATAATAATTTCAAACATATTCATCACAATATAATAAATAAAGGCACAAAGAGAACGTACAATTGAAAGAAAAACCCCGTTTATTCTCCTTCACTTGGAATAATATTTGAAATCTTAAAACTTCAATCTCCTGCTCTTGATGCGATCCTTGAGTAGATAAAAGAACACACAAAATTTTTTTTTTCTCTAAAAATAAAAATCATTATATGCTATTATGACTAGTCAACCTCTCCTCTAGAGGCAAAACATCCTTATTTATATTATTCTACCAAAACCCTAAAATAAAATTTCTAAAATGGTTCATCTTCGAGGCGCACGACTATGTGCCCTAATGTGCACGACTGTGTATCCTTAGTTTGTCCAAAAGTGATGCACTCAAGCATAGCCGTGCATGTCTAGGCGCAGAGCCATGTCTAATTTGTCTTCGACAGGCTTAAAGATCTTCAAATCAAGCACAACCATGTGTGTCTGGTCACATAGTCATGTTTGAGTGGCTTCTTTGTAAAGCGTCTATGTTAGGGCTCAGGCACAATCGTGTGCTATAAAGCACACAGCCGCGTGCCTTTCTCCTTTTGGAAAAATGACATTTCACTCATTTTCATGGAGATTTTGAGCTTTACTCTTCAAGTTCTCACTTGGCACCTCATGTATTGACTCCACATCAAGCATACCTATTCATCCAACAAATAAAATCACCAAACTTAAACAAAAATAACCAAAAACATAATAAAACTACTATAACTCCTAAAAATCTAGACTTTAAAGATTTTAAACTAAAAACATCAATATTCAATACTAACCTAGACTTTAGACACCTAAAATTCAACAAATAAGCGTTCAAAACAAAGCATTTTTCTCGCTTATCAAACTCTCCCACACTTGAGCTTTTGATTTTCCTCAAGCAAAATATGAAAACAACCTATTAATATGAAGAATTGAATTTAATCTTCATTTAATACAAAGCTTAAGAATTAAAAATTAGAATAATAACTCAAGTCAAGAATATTGTATTTACCGTGTGAAGAGCAAACTTCTCAGTTGAATTCATGAAAATAGAGAACTAACATCAAAGAAAGATGAAGATAAATAGAAATTAATTCAAGACTTAGTTAATTCAAAATCCATATGTATAAGGCACTTTATGGTAATTTTATTTGCTTATTTTATTAGAGATTTTTCCAATTTTAATATCCCCAACCTTTCCCACACTACTTAGTTTGGATACTTTAAAAAATGATTCTTTGGATACTCATACTTTATTTAGAGCATTGGAGTAGAAGGAGCATATAAAAATTTGAAAATTTATAGTTTTAGCTCCTTATAAGCAAGTGTGTTTTATGCTCCATCTCACTTCTATTTACTTTCTCCTTTTATAGGTATGAAAACAAATAAGAACTTAACTGACTTAAGAGTTAAATATTCAATTTCTACTTACAAGGACCTTTCTTAAAAGCTAAGTATCCAAGTTCACTTATTCAATCAAGAAGTAAGTATTAAGTTCATTAAGATTTAAAAATTCTTAATAAAAAAATATTTTCCTAATTTTAAAGTTCAAACCAAAAATTAAGTTAAGATGATCATATCTTTTAAGAAAACTACCTTCAATGAATTAAACTCTACCTATGAATAGGCTTTAAAAACTTAAGTGTCATGTATAAAATGATTCCTAACTAAATGCAATAAAAGATACAATGCAATGATGTGCATATCCATTCCTATTCTTGATTAACACAACTAAATTTAAAATAAAATAAAAATAAAGATGAAGGAAAGTACTCCCTTTTTCTAAAGTTGACTAGGTAATTAGGAAGTATGGAATTAGCATTTTCCATGAATCGCTTGAGCCTCTTATTCTGACTTTTTTGCATCTTTTATAGTTTTTTAATCTTAATTTGAAGCTCATCAAGCCTAGCATTGATCATCAATTCCATCATGTCTAAACGAAGTAATAATCATTGCCACTCTGATGCCTCATTGCTCGAAGCCTTTCTCTTGATCCATGCTTCATTGCTACCTACTTCATCACAATCATCAACACTTAAAGTAAGCATGTTCACTTATCATAAAGCATATGGGTGCAACAAATAACATCTTCTACTCTCAAGTTCTTTCAGTGTCCAATATTTTGTAATAACTTCAACGTGAATGAGCACTTTTATGCTCAAAGTCTTTGTCTTGAGGACTCCTATCCTTCTAGTGCTCAAATCAAAAGCTGAAAAATATTGGGCCAATCCTAAAATAATATGTCCTGTGGAAAGAGCTACCTTCTGTGCCTACATAAAACATTACTGTTGACGCCAACGGGTCTGACTCATCACTCTTTCGATCACTGACCCTTTTTCCTTGTTATGGAAAAATAGAGGGTAGTGAGAGGAGTACTGAAAGAGCTTAGGGATGAAATAAATGTGCTTATAACCCTTCACTCAAGTAGGAGAAATAGGGAGTCACCACTCAGTATCACCCAAAAAATTATCCATTTTAAGGATTTAGGGAAACTCGGATCCTTTGCTTGGAACTGCATTCGCCCATTGGATAAAACATTGGGTTCGAATGTCGTTGTCAGTAGGATTAGGCTCTTTTGTTTGAGGCATCTCCATACAGCCTGTATGCTGAACATTACCGGCCTTACTTTATTGTACAGTACTTCGAAGAACTATGTACTATTATACATCAACTTCTACATGCAAATGCAAACACAATATATAACACAAGCATAAAACAATACGATAAAATGATGCGTAGACATGGCAAAATGACAAAATATTATAATGATGCATGATCATGGCAAATGCTAAGCTAATACGCATAGAAACATATGGCATAACATATTTACATGCTACAATAATAATACACAAACATGGTATTTAATTATAAACATGCAATAATAATGAAACATGCAAACATGGTAAATCTACATGTTATGGCAATATCACACAAGCATGGCATCCAACATAATACATGATACATGACAAAAATATTGTTTATGAACATATTATAAACATACAGAATAAATAAAATGCAAATAAATCAACAAAAAGCAAATAATTAACCCATTGCATGACAATTATGGCAAATTTATGTTATGGATAAACATGTGCATGCTAAAAAAGAAAATATAACTAATAAAAGTAATATAAAGCAATAAATTTAAAAGAGAAGGGAGATGAGAATGGCTAACACATTTCGCGAATATCCTCAATGATTGCTCCTCATTTCGAGTTTTAGGACAATAAAATATTTTTATTTGAAAAATGAAAAAAAAATACTGTAAAAATCAAAATAAGAAAATAAAATGCTTTAAAAAAGTATTTGGCTTAAAAAGAAATAAAAGTGAATATTTTTGAGAATTTAAATATAAAAATGACTTAGAAAGCCAAAATAAATGAAAAATATTTAAAAATGTGTTTTAAATCAAAAAGCTCTTTAGAAAAGCATTTAGAATTATCATTTGACTAATTATATGAACCATTAATTCACAACATGAGTTACCATCAAGCTAGGCTTCAAAATATGAATTTTGTACCTTCGATGGATATCCCTCATATCATAAATTATTGAACACATAATCAAATCATTTTATTTAAAAAAAACTAGAAGATAAAGGAAATTGTGATCCATATCCTTGCATTTGGATGATTTTTGTGATCAACAAAGAACACAACTATAACACAAAAAAATATTAATTTTATTTAAAAACAAAGTAAAAATTAAAGTTACAATGAAAATGATAAATTCTTATTTAAGAGAATGCAAAATTTCCATATTCGAGTAAAAAGAGAAAATAAATAAGAATTTTATCATTGAAAGAAAGGCACTGAGAAATAAATGCAAAAGGGATCATTTTATTAATCATAAAAGATTAATTACCTATAAAACAACAAAGACCATTTAGTTTATTTTTGGTATATAATACCATATGCGACATCCATTAAACACAAGAATAAAAGGAAAATTTAATATAATTGACAAGATAAAGTATAAACAATACTAATAAGAGACATGTAATAATAAAATTCCAAATTAAACAAATAAAGAAGGAGTAGAAGTAGAAATTGCAAATAATAAAATACAAAAATAACAAAAGCAT
Organism: Mallotus repandus; assembly: GCA_949671775.1. Classification (NCBI taxonomy): domain Eukaryota; kingdom Viridiplantae; phylum Streptophyta; class Magnoliopsida; order Malpighiales; family Euphorbiaceae; genus Mallotus; species Mallotus repandus. The sequence continues at coordinate 4,633 of CATIWM010405455.1, read as the reverse complement.
TAATAAGACATAAAAATGAAGAGAAATAAGGATTGAGTATAAAGATTAAGATCATGACACGAATTGACAATTTACAATATAAATTGATAATTAAAATGGACAAATAATAAAAGATACTTGTGAAATAAATGACAATGGAAATAAGTGTTAGTAGATGTTAGTAAGAGTTACTAACTTGAGACTGATAACAAGAGATATATATCTAATGCAATGAATGATGCTAATGCAATGCATGCTCACACAAGCATTAAATAAATCTAGGGTGCATGCAAAGTATGATGCATGATGCAAGCCGAGAAGCATGTAAAGTGATGCAAATTCGAGAAGCATGCAAGTATGCAAGTGATGCAAGCAGGGAAGCATGCAAGTGTGCATCTAAAGGATCTAAAAATGAGCACACGCATGACAGTGACATGCAAATGATATGCATAAAGGCACATGAATGCATGAAAATCCCGCATGTCCAAGAAAGCTCCTTATATCTTTAACACACTTCGGAGGTGGCAAATTAGCAATCACTTCTATCTTTGCTCTATTAACTTCAATGCCTCTTCTTGATACTGAGTGTCCAAGAATGATTCCTTCTTGTGCCATGAAGTGGCACTTTTCCCAATTGAGTACTAACCCATGCTCCAGGAACCTATTAAGAACTTTAGAAAGATTTTCTTGACAATTTGCAAAGTTAGATCCATCAACACTAAAATCATCCATGAAAACCTTTACACAATTATCAATCAAGTCATTAAATATTAAAAACATGCATCTGTGAAAAGTTGCAGGAGCATTGCATAAACTAAAAGGCATATGCCTAAAGGTAAAAGTACCATACGGGCATGTAAAGGTAGTCATAGCTTGGTCTTTGGGGTGAATATTAATTTGATAAAAGCCACTAAGTCCATCTAAATAATAAAAATAAGAGAAATTTGCTAGTCTCTCAAGAACTTGGTTAATAAAAGGCAATGGAAAATGATCTTTCCTAGTTGCTTTATTTAACTTCCTATAATCTATACACATGCGCCATCCCATAATAGTCCTTGTGGGTATTAAATCATTAGATTCATTTTTAATAACAGTCAAGCCTCCCTTCTTAGGGATAACTTGAATGGGACTCACCCATGTACTATCACTAATGGAGTATATGATTCCATTGTCAAGCAACTTAATTACCTCTTTTCTCACCACTTCCTTAAGAGTGCGACTTAGCCTTCTTTGAGCTTCAATGGAAGGCCTAGCACCATCCTTTAGAAGGATTCTATGCATACACACATTTGGACTAATGCCCTTTAAATCATTTATAGAATAACCAACGACACTTTTATGACTAAGTAACACATCACACAAAGCATCAACATTATGACTAGGCAAAGATGAATTCACAATAAAAGAAAATTGAAAGTTAGAGTCAAGAAATGCATATCTTAAATTTGATGGTAAAGGCTTGAGCTCTAGCTTCACTTCTTTATTTGGTAGAGTAGGCCTTGAGTCTTCATCCTTCCTTAAAGGTTCAAATCATGAAGTCCTATGAGGAGGAAGGTATGGAGTTGACTTCAAGAATTCCACATTAGCTTCTTGCATGATATAAGGTTCAATAGGGTCTTGTCTTTTGCATTCATGTATCACTTCATCACTGCATTCGTTAATAACATCAATTGAGTTAATTCTACTTGCTACTTCCATTGGCGTAGACTTCATCATCTTGAATACATCAAACTCCATGCACTCATTGTCCACTTCTAATGTAATCTTGCCTCTCTTCATGTCAATGATCACACCCATCGTCACTAAAAATGGTCTCCCAAATAAAATTGGGATTTCAAGATCTTCCTCTATGTCCAATACAACAAAATTGACAAGTATAACAAATTTACCCACTTTAGTTGGCATATTTTTGAGAATGCCAAGTGGATAAGTGATAGATTTGTCCGCCATGGAAAGACACATATTTATAGGCTTAAGTTCTCCCTAGTCAAGCCTCTTATAGATGGAGTAAGGCATAAGGCTAACACTAGCACCAATATCACATAAAGCTTTATCAAAATGAGTACCACCAATTACATAAGGAATAGTAAAACATCCAGGATCCTTAAGCTTTAGTGGAGATTTATAATACACAGCTTTAGATTCCTCAATAAGAGAAACTAACCCATAGTCTTCAAGCTTACTCTTATGGCTAATGACATCCTTCAAAAATTTATCCCAAGCTGGCATATCTCTAATGGCATCCATAAATGGTACGGTGATGGTGATTTCCTTAAGATAATTAAGGAATTTGCCAAACTGCTTGTCCAGGCTATACCTTATGAACCTTCAAGGGAAAGGTAGTGTTTTAAAATTTACCTTAGGTTCATCATTTTTAGGTGGTATGGCATCTTCCTTTTTACCCTTTTTTACACTTTTAAGATCATCTTTACTACTAATATCCACCTCATCATTTTCCTTACTAGTTTCAGCTTCTCCCTCATCATCATCATCAACCACTCTCTCATTTTTACTATCAACTTTTTCAACCTCCTTACCACTCTTCAAAGTAATTGCTTGGCAAGTGTCTTTTATTGCAAACTCTGGTTGGTTAGGAAGCTTCCCCAAGGTTTTAGTGTTGGTTGAAGAGGCTTGTTGAGCAATTTGGGTTTCAAGGATGCTATTATGAGTAGAAAGTTGTTCAAGTTTAGAGTTTAGTTACTTAAGTTGCTCCTTATTTTATTTTTTGATGGTTATTTATTGATTAACAAATTGCTCCATAATAGTTTCATGGTTAGATTTAGGTTTGGTAGGGTTGAAAGCTTATTGTTTCATGGGAAATTCAGGTGGGTTTTGCGGTTTGATGTTTGGGCTAAATGGAGGATTTAGTTGAGAGGATGTATTTGACCATGAAAGATTGGGATGATTTTTCTATTGAGGGTTATAAGAGTTGGAGTTCAACCCCATTCTTTGGTTAAAAGCTCCTTGTACATAACTCACTTCCTTATTAGAACTCACGTTACATTGAGAATATAAATGAGAGCATCCACATAACTCAAAAATAATATTAGCATTTTCTACAAAATTAATTTGAGATTTGCTTACTAATTTAGTGAGAGCATATACCTTTGCACTTAATAAGTTGATGGTGTCAAGCTCCAAAACTCCTTTAGCTTTTGCCATTGTTGTTTCATCACCCATGTGCCCTTGAGATGCAAGTTCTTTGAGTAAATTAATAGCCTCCTTAGCCATTTTATCAATCCATTTCCCACTAGAGGCTGCATTGACAATATTCCTATTCTCATCTGTCAACCCATTATAGAAAATTTGAGGCATCATCCAATCCAGCAAACCATGATGTGGGCATTGCCTTTGAAGTTCCTTGAATCCTAAGCCGCCTAGATAGTCTCACTTGCATTTTGCTTAAAAGTAGTGATCTCATTATGAAACTTGGCAGTCTTGTGTGGTGGGAAATATTTGTGAAGAAATGCTTGCTTTAATTGATCCCAAGTTTTGATTGATTCACAAAGCAAACTAGCGAGCCAAAGTTGTGCTTTCTCCTTAACTGAAAATGGAAAAAGCCTAAGCCTTATTGTATTATTAGTCACACCATTTATTTTAAAGGTTGCACACACAAGGAAAGTCAATATATGAGCATATGGATCTTCTCCTTGTAAACCTCCAAACTGATTGTTTTAAACCATTTGAATTATACTTGGCTTAATTTCAAAGTTACTGTTAGCAATTGAAGGAGCCACAATCCCTTCAAAACTACCCATTATGTCGGGCATGGAAAAATCGATTAAGGTTCTTTTTTCTGGTTTGGCCATATTATTCAAATTATGTTGATTCACTCTTCTATGCCTTTGTTCCCTTCATAAAGTACGTAAAGTTAATTCAATTTCAGGATCAAAGTGTAGATTATTATCAATAGCTCTTCTAGTCAGCATGGTCAAGAGTAAAATCAAAATCAAATAATCACTAATCAATAAATACTAAATTATAAAATAAATATAAAATTAAGGCCTAAAACAACCTTTCTCTACCCTAAGTTAATAAAAATTCCTAAACAAATTTCCCGGCAACGACGCCAACATTTGATGCTGGTCAAATTAAATACCTTAGTCTTTAAGACTAAGTATAGAGTAAGTAGGGTGTCGAACACTAGGGAATTTGGAGTAAATTTTGTATTAATCGAATGGATACTTAGATGGATAGACAATGATATAAAAGAAGATATTAAATTTTATAACTATTTTGAAATTACTAAGAATTACTACTTACTCTAACTAAACTAAATATATTAAAACAGTTTAGGTGATGTATATTAGAATTACAATTGAGAATTAATTAAGAACTATACTTGTTAACAAATACATAAATACATATAATGATTGGAGAATTTAGCCAACAATCCTTAAGAGCAATTCTCATTGTCAATTAAAGATATTTTTATTTAGAGTCTATAAACATTCTCATGATATTGCAGAGATAAACAAAAACCATTAAGTTCCATGCCAATTCGTTAACCCTTTAAAGTGGATTTCTTGTCTCCAAGTACTTTCCTAACCCTTAAATAAATTCAATTGCTTCTCCACCAAAATGCCCCAATTCTCATTGTAAACATATTGATTAATAAGTTATATATGGTGATCAAGCATACATAACACATCCC